>JAZHYW010049775.1:0-119765 GCA_037355805.1 Ixodes ricinus
CGCAGCCCGAGTCGTCGGTATGGAATCGGCCCTTCAAGACTAAACCCTCCCCACAGTTTGCTCAAACACCACGTTAAAGATGCACTCAAGTGCTATTTGTAGAAGCTTGTTTTTGATGGCATATTGTTTGTTGGGCTTTAGTCAATAAAAATGACCAGTTCTAGATGGCAAGACATCCTAGTAAACTCACATCAACAGAAATACATGTGCACAAGTTTCTCTAGGGGAGGGGGCATTCCTCAGTTCCCCACCACCTCCATGAAATTTGACCAGTGAAAATAGTTAATTGCGTGGAGATTCCAAACGTTATTACTATTATTGCTCTTTTTAGGCGCGTTGTGCTTATATTTTGAGCAGAAACATAAAATCTCTGGCTGTAGGAGACTTAATACAGCAATTATTGTTTGAAAATGTCGTCTGACGGCGCCCTCTGGTGTCTGCTCCAAGGCGCAGAAAGAGGGACGTGTCACGATCTTTGATTAGATTTTTAATGGGAAAATCGGCCACCTATGAGTGTAATTTTGGGATTTTTAGGACGCTTAGAGTCCGTAGATTGAGTTATCACCATAAATAGACGATCTCAGAATCCACTTGAGTGCCCCTTTAATGCAAACCTATTGTCGAGAGATAGGCATTTACTGGAAAGCAGCGATAAGCATTCACCATTTGCGAGATCCTAGCATGCGGGTATACATTGCACTTCGTATTATAAATACAGTCGCCGACCGATTTTTTGGACAGGTCTGATTATTCGGACGTTTTCGCCGAACCGTCACTCACCCCATAGAGTTAATGTATAACATTGACCGAAATTTCGGACGCCATAAAGCTTATTGCTCGATATTTCAGACATAATTTGCGTGATTTCCTCAGTTTACAGCCACAAAACAGCCGCCGCGATAGCGCCGCAAGCTTAGTCACCACCATTTTGGTTGTTTTGATTTTGCCCTGTAGCCTCGATACCACGTCCTACGCAATAAACAAGCTGGGTTGAGGCTATAGTCGGGTTTTCCGGTTCCGCTATAGCCAACATGGCCGCCGTCTGCCCATTCTTATGGCTCTTCCAGTTCTTCTCGTGGTCCGTGTTTTTCGAGTGCGACCGCGAGAAGAGCGGCCGTCTGCCGTTCTTGTGGTCTTTGAGCGCGAAGGTTTTTTGCCGATAGGCTTAGTATTGAAGCGAGCTTGGTGGACTAAATGTTGTCTACAAATAGTGCCAAATGGCGCCAACTTCAACTTCGCTGTTTGTGCCAACGAAGGCGCCGACAAAGCGCAGCACCGTGATCAAACAGATCAACAAACAAGTGAAAAGTGAACAATATAAAGCGGAAGTTGCACGAGAACTTAAAATTGACATCAAGCAAGTGGAAAGTGGCCAATACGCAGTGGAATATGCAGCGGAAATTTGATATTTTGGCTGAAATCGATTTTTCGGACCGCTTGATTATTTGGACAATTTCAGGGTCCCCTCCGAGTCCGAAAAATCGGTCGGTGACTGTTTATGTGAAGTGCAAATAAGATCTTGTTATAATGGTTGATTTTTCTTTTTTTTTCACTGTTCTACTTTTTTTGTTTGTTTTGTGAAATGGGCTTTTTACATAATAACAGGCACTCATTTTAAAGGCGCTTGGCTATCTGGCCGCCGCCTGTTTTGAAACGAAACGCTCAAGCTCCTATTGGTATTCTGCTACTGCAGTCACTTGGAACAGATCATCTTGGCTGCCAAAAGGTGCCCTCACGGAGCACGCTTGCCCACCCGCTCCGCTTCCTCTTCTTTCCTCTTCTGCTCGTCCAGTTGCTTGCGCGCCTCCTCCGCGGCCTGCCGCTGTTTCATCTCCTCCCGGTCTTCCAGGTCTCTCTGCAACAGGGTGCGAGAGGTCACAACAACTCAACCGCACCGCCACTGCATGGAATGGTCACACTGCTGCCTCTCAGCAAACGCTGCACAACTGCAAACTATTTGTCTGTTAGAAGTACAAAAACAGTTGAGACGAACAAACAGCTGGTGCCTCAGAGAAAAAGCATACAGTGTTTCTGTTTACCTCAAAAACAAACTGCTGATCGCCGAACACTCATTTTCTGCCCAAACGGAGTGCTAGCAGTCCAGACCAGATGCAAAAAAATTCAAAGCTTGTCGTTTTCCAATTAAAAAAGTGGTGAGATTTTCGAAAATTTCCAATGAGAGAATGATTGCCGACAAAGCCCATGCATACATGCACATATTCATAGGCGTTAATTATTAGAGTCTACTAATTGAAACAATTAGCAAAAGGGCAATAGGCTTTACATTATTCATCAATAATTTTTTGCTTCTTTTGTCACCTGACTCCAAAACTAGACACAGGAGAAACACAGCTATCCCTGCCCACAATGAAGCATGAAAGGACGACGTGTGACATCATCCCGTCATCGTCTCAGCAATGTGCCATTGGTGAGAGAGCGTCACGCCACCGATTTAAGGACAATCACTTTTACACGCAATCATCCTGGGCAGAGCTTATAGCAATGCAATTAGATTCAATTAGAAAATCCAGAGCGACAAACACGGGACAATTGACCGATGACTATCCCAAAGCATGAGGCCATTTTGCAAGCGGTTCCAAATTAGCCTAGACTCGGATAATGTCGGCCTTCAAAACTGTGATTGCACATGTGTGTGATTAACAAGTTAATCGGCACACTTCGGTTAGATTAACCTACTAATCGTGACGGGTATCCCCCTCAGGAAATGCCCACCAGGCTCAATAGACACACTGTGAAACCAGCATCCACATAATGGGCACCCTCTTTTTTAAAAAATCTATAATTAAAAAACAAGAATATATATATATCACCTTGATTGATATCTAATAGCAATAAAAGTTGTACCATATTTTCTGGACGATAGTCCATGGACTATACATGTTTAAAAGTCTAAATTTTACTCAATGCGGACTATTAACCAACATAAACCGTACAAGAATTTTTTTTTTTTTTTCAAGATTGTTTAGCAAGACAGAGACGTGACAAATTTTGACAGATTATGTTAATAGGGATTTTGGATGGTACAAGCTTTCAGGCATTTTTCAAAGTGTGGTGTGTATGACAATTTTTTTTATATGCCGATTGCAACAGGTGCAAACTATCCAAAAAAATAACTTTTTTTCTGCAAATTTTTCTCTGTGGATTTGTGCACTGGGTGTAAACTATAGTCTGGAAAATATGGTAATTTGTCTGAGTTGATATAAAGGTGTCAGTAAATCCCATCCTAACAGCCAAGTAGCTCACTTCTCTCTGTAGCCTCTTCTCAGCCTTCATTTCAAGCTTCTTGCGCTTCTTGGCTCCAATTTTTCCTTCAGGCATGGCGATGAGGTCTTCCAGAGCCTGCTCTTCCTCGTCCTCATCTGGGAAGGACACACAGTTGCAGACGTCAACCAAGAGAGGGCGCAATGCACCACCTTCACGAAAGAGACTCGAGAATGTGAATCCAGAGTAACGGCACACAGGACGTCTGGTTCTGAATCAAGCAACTCGCTCTAAACGACACAAACAACTGTAGATTCGATTCTTACGTCGCACGTGCTGCCGTCCAGATTACGTCTGTAGCCCAAAGAGCCCAAACACTCCATGTCGTACAGGATCACTCCTAGGGAATTTTTATGGTGCACGTGACGCCTATATACGTCTTTATTACATCGCATATTACTTGAGGTGAACAACGAGAGATAGACACCTAAAATTTTATATGGTAGGTTTCCCAAAATAAAAGATGTTTGATGACTGACAGAATCGCTAGCCTAGTATAAAGCATGAGGCGAGAGCTCTTGCTCGTCTCTCATGGGTTAGGACAAAGAGTCTGTATCGCACATTTAAGATAGAGTGTACACTGTACCAACATTTACAAAATCACAGCCAAGTAGGCACATGTCCGTCGCTTTGGAAAATGAGCAATTGCATGCGTCATAAACACCGTTACTGGAATATCCTACATGCAGTTGCAGTGTTGACTCGAACAATGCTGTCGGCCAATGGGGATATCCATTGACAGCCATAGGTTAGTCCCATGGCCGCTGAGTGCATGCCGATGGCGAGTTTCCATGGTGCATTTGCGATGTGATTCCACAGCACCAAAGACTGCCAGTCTTGGCAGCCTAAACGGTGAGCTCATTCCGAGCATGCCCAGTGAACGGCGCTCTTAATAAGGCACCCAGTGATGCACCCTACGCACCGAGGACTCACTTTAGTTCGCAATTAGTCACTGCATACTCGAGGATAGTCAGGTGATTCGTTTCACTTTGTCCCGTCAACCGACGCACGCAGAGACGAGCCCAAACTGCTTGTCAGGCAGTTCCAAGTACTGCTAACTATTTGGGGAAAGTGTACATTTGATGTCAAGTAGCTGGGCAGTTGGAACTGCTTAAGAAAGGTTGTTTTGGCAGCAACTTCACGGCACAAAGCGTGTCCTACCAAGTAGAGCCAACACCACCCAGAATAATCTTATTTTGACGTCGTCGTGGCCAGATCGAGCGCCGACACAGATGGGACACGAGCGCTGCTTTAGCGTTTGACCGGGGCACGTGTCCGGTCGGAGCATTGAAGGACGCTTGGCATTCGGATCGGACCCAATCGTCGAGTTGGTGCCATCTTATGCTCGATTTCACCTTACAATGAATCGCAGTTGATGCTATGAGCCATCTAAGCCAACACAATGCTACGTGAGCATCTTGCGACCTTTGGTGCGGGCACGGCGGCACATGCGCCGCATGGTCACACGATGCTTTACAGCGTTGGATCGACCGCCTTGGCCCGTAGCGTCTGCCGAGGTCCAAACTGTAAGGTGAACCTGAGCATGGGATGATAACCTGCCACAAAGGTAGAGAAGGCTCTTCGTGGGCCTTGGTTCTAGGAGGTGTCGGTGTGGCCGAGCCCGGGGAACGTCGACCAGCTCACCGCTGTCTTGCTGGCGACCAGCGCCCATCCGGTTGCGGACGTTGCGCCTGGGTCGTCGGACACCTGCCGGTCCACCCTCGGCCCGGTTGATGGGCACCGCCCGGGGGCTGCGCCGCAGGCTTGTCCTCTGCAACGAAGCACCACAACGGCGCTAAACACTCGGCTCGCAAAATGCTGTCGTCCGAGCGCGGTAGCTGCAACGACCGCCAGTGCGACGCAGGGCGCTCTGTAGCCCCACCCCAAAAGTGGAGGCCGGGGCGATCGGCAAACGGAACGTTGCAGCGGATGGGGGATGCGATACATGGCTCGCACGTGATGTCAATGCGTTGTGTTGGCCGTCGTTCCTACTTGTTCCGGTCGAGAAAACACCAATTCGGTGGTTCTAAATGTGGGCTGCAGAAGGTATGCGCTCGTCAGCGATGCCACCACGATGGCAGCTGATGCGATGTCTGTGCAAGCCGTGTATAAACATTTGCGAGCGGCCGCGCTTATGAGAAGCTGGTCTGGCCACCAGGGATGGAAAACGCTTTGTTTGGGCGCCAGTCTGAAAACTGTGGGTACGCCTGAGCAACGCTTGACTATCAGACGATCTACCCACACCAACAGCAAGATGGCGGCACCCAGAGGCCATTACCTGCAAATGTTTATAGCAGTGATGGACCGAATCTGCCGAACTTCAGATTCGGCTAAGGGCTGGCAAATGCCGAGCTTTTCAAAAATTTGGCAAATGTCTGCGCACGCGAGCACAACGGAGCCATGGATTGCAAATGGGCGCCGTGCCGTTGTGCTGTTACTATCGTGCACTGTAATACAACCAGCGGTTACGGCACGGTGTGGAGTAGGCAACACGGTAACTGTGCATTTGTGAGCGAGTGTGGTTCTCTTCAATATTTTCTGCCTCAAGAATAGAAGATAGACCAGTAATTTACGCGGTCCACTGCGCAAGTGACAAATGTGTCTGTGCATTCTGAAGCATTGGCTGACAGAAACTTTAAAGCACTCACTCCCAATTATAACAATTCTGTTTTCGGCTCAGGAGTAGTGTGTTCCAAAGCAAAATAATATTGCTTTTAAAATTAGTGTTATTTCGCAATTTTCATGTATCTGCATAAAACTAAACACAGAACTATAATGCTCGATGGTGCACATCCAACATTCTAATTCTCCCTATCTTCCGAAGACGCTTGTGTGTGTCCTAACACCAGAAACTGGCATTTCAAAGGGTTAAAACGAGACGTTGCGAAATATGGGACGCACACGTTCATGCAAAGCTGACGTGAAGTGACTCAAATCGAAAGACATGCATGTTTACAATATTATTATTATCTCCACTGGTGAAGGCTCAGCAACTGTTGCATTCGTTTTCGCGCACAAAACGGTGACTCCCAGAGAAAGCAAGAACAACAGCGTTATTGCCTTCCATTTTTAGCAATGTACAGTACACACACACGGGGGCTGGGATTTAGAGGGGGCGGGGGTCTGGGTCTGACCCCCTCTTGCTTTTCTGCCTGTGGCAAGAATTTAGGGGCGTAAAACGAAGGAGAGGGGGAGAGGGTTCCTAAACATATGGTACGCTGACCAACACCTGACCCCCCCCCCTTCCCCCCCCCCCAGGAAATTCCTGCATCCGCCCCTGCGACACACACATGCAGGTTTGCGCTGATGATGCCTCATAATCGACTCTCGTAGCGCCGATTCGTGGCCCTGCGCCACGCTCGCTTCTACAGCTTCTACCCAACCTCGTTTGTCTCTCACCACTTCTGCGAGGAGTCACTAAAATTGCCAGTGAACACAGAAAAACGACTTACCGACCACAATTATCTTATAGAATATCACCTTATTTAGTAATAACTATGTCAATAAGCATTATGTGTTGCATTTAAGTTAAGAAAAAGCATAAAACCTTTTTTTGCCAGAAAAAACGAAATATCAACGAAATATCAAACGAAATATCAATGTAATTTTGCCGAATCTCTGCCGAATGTCTAGAAAAGTACGGCAAAGTTCGACTTTGCCAAATCCCAACATTTGGTGCCGAACTTTCGATTCGGCAAAAGTTGCCGAGCCCATCACTAGTTTATAGGAACCTGCTCGAACAACCACTACTGTTTCGAAGGAAGTTCAGCTCCCACAAACGCCTTGAGAATCAAAGACCGAGGGAACTCCCTATACTCCGTCTCTCCTTACAATGGACTGCAGACAATGCTACGTGCCATTCCGGCCAACCCAGTATTGCGTAAGTGTCACGTGACCTACAAAAGAGGCACAACGACCCGTAGTCCCATGACATGTACACAGTGCTGGATTGGCTGGAGGGTGGATGATGGTAGTAGACCCAGCGACCGGTGGTGTAAGGGGAGGGGGTCCAGCTTTCCCCTTGAAATCTTGCCAACCCTACAATATAAACATGCGTTTTGAACCCCCCCCCCCTCCCCCTCCTCTGCCTCCAATCCAGCCACCTCAGCCTCCCACCCCCGCAAAAAGATTCTTGGCTACGCCACTGCCTGGGACTGGGGTGAAAAAGTGTTCAAGCAGAAAGTAACTGAGACTCTCCCTTCTTTTTCTTTTTGTCTGCCTCTATTACTAAACTAATTCCTTTCCACCCCAGTGTCAGGGTCTACGATCACGAGCAATATACAGCAGCTTGCCCGCATTTTAAGTATTTTTTTTTTCGTTGCCACGGTACTTTCGCCTGGATGGCAACCAGCGTGTGGTGCGGATTGCGATGCATTCGCCGGGCAGCCCGAGACGGCAAGAGAGGAAGGGAATGTTCCCGTTCACGAGGCTGCCGAGGAGTTTATCTACGCCTGCCGCGAAGATGCCCGAAGAACATGCTCCCAAGCAGTAATATTAATTGTGTTGTGTGTATATTTAGACAGCGGAAGTTAGTGTTTAACGTGCATTGAGCAGTAGTGATACACTAGCGCACGCCGGTACGATGCTCGCCCAAACCGAAACAGACAGTGGCAAGGATTGAATCCAGTTCCAAAGCAGAGGTCCGGCTCCAAGGCAGAGGACAGTGTCAGCGGGAAGCAAACGCTCACCTGAGGCGCGTCCCCTCCAGACGAGGAGGGCGATGAGTACGATAGTCATTATGGATATAGCACCGGTTAATAACATCACGAGGTCAGACATTTTGTACAGAGGTGTGGAACCCGCCGTTCAGATAAACAATTGTGAAGACCAGAGATCCTACAGCAGATGAAAACATATGTTGCATACGAGAGACACCGAAAGTCGCCAACTCGAAGCCAAGTGGCCAAGTCAAGTCACCAAATATGTGAAGTCGCTCAGTTAGCCAAGTTGGCCAAGTGATGGCAAAAATTACTAAAATAACTCAATTTCTGGACAATAAATATTGTTAAAAAAGCCCAGTATAAAAACGAGCGTAATTAAAAAAGTTTACTGACAGAGGACAACTGATCTTTATATAACAATTGCTCCAATTGCTGGATCACGCATCCCGCTCCGCGAGTGCGGCATCAGACGGCCATCTTGCATGCAGTCTTTTTTAGAGCGCAGCTCTTAGGCGCCCGTTTCCGGCTTGAGCGGCGTCGCCGTCAATAACCGCGCGGTGCATTATGGGAAATATCCCGCAATGCACCGCGCAGGCCCCCATCTCGGGGTCCGTGACTTCGGGGGGGGGGGGGAGAAGTCACGTGACCCTCAGGTCACGCATGTGACCTCGAAGGGGGGAGGGGTCACGTGACCCTGGGGGGAGGAGGGGAGGGGGTCACGCGACCCCTCAGGTCACGTGACCTCGGGGGAGGAGGAGGGGAGGGGGTCACGTGGCCTCGGGGGGGGAGGGGGGTCACGTGACCTCGAAGGAGGAGGGTCACGTGACCCTGGGGGGGAGGAGGGAGGGGGGTCACGTGACCCCCCAGATGCGTGACCCCCTTCCACCAAGGTCACGTGACCCCCCGGAGGAGATTGAAGAATGAGGGGAGGAGGAGCCGGAGGTATACCCTCCCTGATTACCCTACTCTCCTCCTCCTCAAGAGCTGCGCTCCAATTCGGCGTTACAGGGAGTTGTAAACGGCTTTCATTTTTTTCTTTCGTTCCGCTGTCGCAGAGGCCGGCAGCAGCGTGCGAAAGACGCATTTTCTACTCGTTCGTCGTTATTCGCCAAAGACGTTTTTTAAGATACTGTTTAAGCCGTGATACTTGCCGTTGAGAACACGTGCAAATTCTTACAAAAGCGCAATGCCGCAGGAAAAAGGCACAACTCGTTGAAAGCAAGTTTCGCCGGTCTCGCGGCGTGTTCAAAGTTCCTTGGCACGCCGAAGCGCTACGTCTCTGTGCCTTCGCACGCTTGGATACCGATCAAGAATCGACGCCGTGTGGATGTGTTTTGCGAGTGCAACCTGTGTGAGGCCATATATACAACTCGTCGAAAGCTCAGTGTCGCCGGTCTCGCGGCGTGATCAAAGCTTACTTAGCATGCCGAGTGCTGTATCTCTGTTCCTTCGCACACGCTTGGTTTCGGTTTCTATACGCTTCGTACCATAGAGTTATCATAATGTACCTGAATGTACATAATAATAAAAAGCTCGAGGTACACCAAGCATTCTTCTTGAGGTTGTGAATGCAAAAGCATGGAAGCCGCTCGTATACATCTCGTCTGCGTAGTAGCGCGCGCGCGTTTCGTTCCTTGTCTCAAGGTGTTTTTTTTTTTCGCTACTGTTGTTGATTAGCTCACCTGCGCTGTAACTCTGAGAAGATGTACTTTCCTCGAAAAGAGCAGAGTACACTGTACGAATAGTACACTGTACAAATAGTACAAATGGAAAAGAGCAGAGTACACTGTACTCAGAGACTGTACTTTAACTTCAAATAAAGCACAAGATTCCTAAACCTTCTTGAAGTAGTAGAATGATACTACAACGGAAATTTCGGCGCTCATTTTTTTGGTCTATATGTGTTCAAAAGAGCAGTATCACATGGCACATACCAATATCTTGTTAAAAAAGTCTCGAAAAGGAATTTTAAAACGAATTAAACGATTAGCAAAGAGCACCTGGTGGATGTCGCTAACGCCTCGTTTGTAATGCTCGTCTAGGAACCTTGACAGCTAGTGACGGAGGTCGTCTCGCCTCCGGCCACGACGAAGAAGGGGGAAGGAGGAACTCCCTCTTCCCGAGAATCCCCTTTTGTGTGTCGCAGAAGTCGCTATTGTCCCCCTACAAGATTATAGAAGATTAACCCCGTCACTCAGAATTCGTACAAAAGCAGCCGCTTCGGTGGCTGGAACGACTAGGCCATCCTCTCGACGTCAGCCTCGCCGTAGCTTTGCTCGTCTTGAGACGACCTACGTCACGATTGCGTTGGATGTCACGTGCTCTAAGCTGGGCCTTCTCCGAGCGCTTGCCAGAGTGGGCCGTTTATAACGAAAAATACAGCCACCAGGATCAAAATACAAACGTGCGATTGTCATTTACGGATATTGTGGATCATATTCAACCTATTTTTGAACACGACGGGAATATTTCAAATTTCGTTGAAGTATCCCTTTAAAGACTTCCCAACACTGACATTGCTCCACCGACGTGCGTATGCTGCCGGCGCACTGCCACAGCACTGTTACGAAACCGAAACCAAGCAGTGGGCGCGCTCGCTTCTTGAAAGTCACATAATTCTTTAAGAAATAATTTTATTTTTATTTAAAATGTGTAATATATTATTTGAACTTCAACATATATTATCTCAATATTATTTTACCATTTCGCGTGAAAAACACCCAGCGTTGCCAAAAACTAAACCCTAAGGTAACTAATAGCCAAGCCAAGAACACAAACAAAAGAACACACTTGACTGACTGCACCGGCTGAACGAACGCTGCATCCTACTTGGCTGTCGTTGTATCGTGATTTCTCAGTGACTATTAATTAGATGCTCGTGTGATCTATCGAGTGTAAGTAATATTCTTTCCACAACAGTGTCGTATGCTCTGCGGCGTCACTGTCTCGCTTGCGTCAAGTGCAATGGAACTCTGCGTGTGTTCGCCTCGACCAGCAGCTCTTGGAGGATAGTCAAGTGGGTAAACCTTCGATTCTGTCTTTATAAACAGATCTGCTTCTTTCGAAATCTGCCAGAGTTCACATTTACCATTTCTCGAAATGTTTTGTACATGTGTATGGTAAGACTCGGCAGTCTTCGTTGCTCGTCAGCCTCGTACGAACCTGTGCCTCTGCGCCGCGCTACTACGTCGTGTTCTTTGGCGCGGTTTGCGAAGTCATTTTACAGCGAAGCTGTTTATGCTAGGGTTTCGTGGATTTTTCGTGTGCAGTGGCTAAAAACTTTACGCTCGCACCGCCGCACGCGCACGCCTTCCCCGTATAAAAGATTCGAAGTAAATAACCAAAATGAAGCGTTGACGAACGCGCGTGCAAGATGTTCCATTTCATCATCATCAGAATCGGCGCCGCAGGCCTGGTGTGGGCGATTTGCCTTTCTGTGGCGCCGCGGCTCTCCTGAGCTAAAATAAATATATCATGTCATATATCATGCCATTTGTTTTAGGCTTTTGCTTTAGAACAGTTATTGCTGCAGCATCGCGCGCACGCCTTCCCCGCCCGTAGCTCACAAGTTTTTAGCAGCGCTCCAGGCTAGCGAAATAGAATGTTTGTGGCTCGCGTTTCGAACGCGCGTCATTGCGCTCCCCCACAGGCTCACGGAAGCTATGAAAGAAAGCAATACAAATAAGAACGCTGAAAGGAATGTTTAATAGAACGCCAAGACTCCGAACTGCAATTTTTTTTTTAATTTTTTAGACGTTTTTATTGCGCGTGTGCGGATGCTGACAGATGCTTGCATTCGATCGTGGCACGAGACAAGTCGAATGGTACAGCGCCGCGTGGATGGTGCAGCGTGCATAACCTGGGCTGTGTTCCAAACCTTACCCAGATGGATCTGAGTTACTCCGGCGGAGTCGTGTCACGTGACAACACAGATTGAAAAATGCAGGACGCGGGTAGGTTTTAGAACGCCAAGGTACAAAACCCTTACCCTGGAGTCAGATCCAGTAAATTTTGGAACACGGCCCTGGTTGCGTCTTGCATAAGCCTTGAGGGACGCTCTCGTGCCCCTTGCCCCAGAGAAATTCTATAATAAAGCGTTGATGAACGCGCGTGGAAGATGCCATTTGTTTTAGGCTTTTGCTTTAGAACAGTTACTGCGGCAGACTCGAGCACGTGGAACACCATTCCCTGCATTCTCCTTGATGCTTGGGCAATTCAGCAATAGACCCGTTGCTCTCGGGCAGGGGGCGCGAGCGCGTTTGCAAGACGCGACCATGTTTTGCTGGCAGCACTATCCAGGTGGCGCTGTAACGTTCGATTTTGCACGTGCCACGTTTGAATGCAAGCATATGTCAGCACCTGTTGACGCGCAATAACAAAACGTCTAAAAAAAGTAAAATGATAAAAAAAGAATTATACAGCTCGTGGTCTCAGCGTCCCACTCAGCTTTATTATTTTATTGCGTTCTTTCATAGCTTCCGTGAGCCCGTATGTTTCACTTTACCTGATAGCGAAGCTGAAGCTACTTGCAAAAACATGTTCCCCCGAACGATGCTCACGCTGCACGAGCGCGCGTGCTTGGAAGGGACACTGCAAGCTCGGAGCTTGGTCTTGTAGCCTCTGCTACGCTGGCACTTCGAATGGAACGGAGTATAAAACTGTAGTGGGGAAGCGTAATGACGCACGTTTGAAATGCGAGCCAAATATTCTCTTTTGCTCGCCTGGAGCGCTGCTCAAAACTTGAGAGCTACGGGCCTATAGGTCTATTCAGTAGATTAGTTATCAATAGGCACCATTTTCAAGATCAGTGGACTCTCAGGTAGATAATCAAGGTTTCTCAAAGATTTGCAGCTCTACGACACGTGTCGGCCATACTACGCTCGCACCGCCCTCTCTTTGTCGTCATTCCAAGCGCTTGCATGCCTAGTTTCCTTTCCTTGCACTCTCCCAGGGTGGCGGTCCCGTCGCGCGTGTCTAGTGTCTCTGGCTTCTCGGGGTGGGTCCAGGGGTTTCCCCAAGAATTGAAGTTAGGGGGGTGTCTAAATTTTTAAGGGGGGTGGGGCATTGAGAATAGGGGAGTCGTTGCGAATTAAGGGGGTGCCTTCAGAAAAACAAGGGGGCATGTACACCTTCCCAGGGGTTGTGTAGGGAAATCACTGGGCGGGTCTGTGTCGTGTGCTAAACAGCTTCGCTGGTTATCCACTTTCACAAAGTGAAATGGCTCATATTTTTTTTTTTGCCTGCATTTACCATGCACCAAAGCACTTGGTGACTTGAGCGCACCTAAAAAGTAACTACCTTGTTCGTTCTTGACCGTTACTGCATATTCGAGCACATATCCAGTTTCTGCGTGCCATACTCCCTAGGAAAATCAATCATTGTGATCTATGAGATGGCCAAGCATGTGTCTGCAGATTGCTGGGATGGAAGCGCTTCGCCAAGTGTGCCATTGTGCGCCAATCCACTTTTGCTGTGCCATGCTCCCAAGCGAAAATGTTGCACCAAAACTATTTTGTTTTTCTTTTTTAGGCAATTAAAGCAGGTGATTTTTGTTTGATGCAAACAGGTGCCAAGTGCCTATTTTCTTCTAAACGAGAATAATTATGATTTATTCCAAACCAGTTAAATAGGCAGTGCTTCTTTTCATGGTCTCATGTTGATGAGCTGTCAAGCGCCTGCAGTAAGAGGGAGAACCGCTCGAGTTGGTTGTTTAAATTCGTTTTGAATGCGAGGAAAAGTGAAGGCTTTTATTGTTGTTTAGAAATATACCGTATTTGGACGAATATGAGCAACACATAATAAAAGTCTCGCGTTTATTTCTGTTCCCCGTACCAGTGCCTTCGAAGCACTTGTTTGGGCGTGTTGCGTTGTGCCGTCAGTGCCACAGCTCGGCCAACAACGGTGTGTTGGTGTCTGATATCCAAAAATGGGACATGCATAGGTGGTTTTGTCAGAAGTACTGAGACATCAGTTCATAGTTTATTTTCTTTTTTTTTGGGGGGGGGGGGGGGACAGGGCGAAACTACCCAGAACACAAGGCCTGCGCATTTCCTCCTCTAAATGTCATCACTAGTAGTAAAGTCCCTCGATAAAATTGACACTTACAAGTACCGTTGTACCATTGTTGTAGAAACGCGCAAGACAGATGCCACGTGCATTTGCTCTGCCGCCATTTGCTTCCAAGGACTGGTCATTGCAGTGCTGCGCCGCCATTAACTTCCAAGGACTGCTCTAGACATGGGCCTTGTGCACTGGCGCATTTGATGCTACTTGCAAGACAAGCGCAAACACATCAAGCTGCTTTAACCTGTAGATCCCCTCAGCACCCCTTAGGTGGCCCGGATGAGCACCATCGTCTGCTACATCATCTGCTCCATCGCCTGGAGCGGACGATGAACTTTTAACTTTCAGTAAATAATGCTAAGAGCTAATCCCTGACGTTGATAGCATTAAAAAAAAACATCCATTAGTCTTCCTTTCCGCTCAATGGCAGACACAGAAAAAATAAAGGAAAGAAACAGCATTCCCCTCCTCAACTCACTGGGACAAGTGACCATGTGATCTGACGCTAATTATATACCGTCAGTGTTCATCACAGTCATGCGATGCGGTTGGCAAAGAATAAAGCATGGGTTGAGCTTTAGACATCGTTAGAGTTCGGCTATTCTCATCTTTGATTGAACACGAGCCTTTACCCCAATGTTGGGCGATGCTGATTGTCATGAACCCGAGTACTCGACTCGCGCTCATGACAATCAAGTACATCACGGTGTCACGTGACTCGCAATGGGGAGTCGTGATGTCATGTGACGTCATGGTGTCAGCAATGCTATTAAATCTTGTGACGTTCTCGATATACAGATCTCACCAAGCGTTCGGCACATGTGTGAAGCCGCCATTACTTTAGTTCAGAGGTTACATGCGGCAACGCCCGAGAGAGCTCATGACACCTCGTGTTCTGCACGCACAGAGCTCCTGCGAGGTTGTCGCTCGTGCAGAAAGACTAAAGTTCCCTTGATGCATTGCAGCAGCGGTGGTGTAGCCAAACTGGCTAATGAGATCGGTTTATTTAAATCGACTTGACGCAGAGAGTCACGTGACTACTTGACTTCAGGTCTTGAACACCGTGATGTTGCGTGACCACATGACACGTGATTTATCATAGTGCTAACACAAAAGCACCGCGAAAACCCACAATTTTTCAGACATTGTAATATGACAATTTGATCACTGCATTGAAATAAAGCCGCCAATATTCATATCTCAAACATGCATTTTGTAAAAAACAAAAAAATTTATATATTGTGAGCCATTTTGAATTGATTACCGTTATATTTTTTTCCAGTTTAGTTCTGGTTCAGTTCCAAGATGGCGGCGAAGATTTCGGTTCGGTTCGGTTCAGTTCAGGTTCGGCAAAAATAACGGTTCAGTTCCGGTTTTCGGTTCGGTTCCGGTTCGACACACTGGTAAACACATAGTATGTGGCAAACGCATGCACTGGCATACAAACAGCAAACCAGCGGGGGACAAGGAGAACAGTGGGAATGTCCAGCTGAGTGCTGCAAACTCTAATGCGTTGTGCTAGGACACATCCATGCAATTGACTTGTGAGGAAAACCTACCATTTTATGGTCTTGCTAGTTTTGTCAGTCACTTGTTTTAATCAAACTCCTAAACAAGCTTTTTTTTTTTTTATTCTATTCAGTCATGCTTGTTTTATTATGGGCTTAAACGCGTATGTATGAGCAGGGATGATATGAAGTTTTCAATATTTTGCACTTGTACTTTTATATCGTACCCTTGCATCTTGAAATGGTTTTGTTTTCAACGTATGAAACTTTTGATTTGGGATGTTGCGAAGGTTTGGTTTTCGTGAGGCTTAACTTGTGCTTCTTTTGTTGACTATGCCTTCTGTTGGAAATCCATAAGAGGACCCAACCAATACCAGGACAGTTCTCAATAGCTGTCATTCAGATAAATTGAAATTATGCTGTTTGCTTTTTAATGTTATGGGCTGGATTATATTTAAGGAAAGGGTATGTTTGGAAATGGTTCCGGAATGTTACATTGAGATGTTTTTTTGTTGATATTTTTTTGTACTTAGAAAAACACGTCCGCACTTATAGCCCCAAGTTTGACCTGGTTGACCAGCAGCAATATTTACTTATTCCGCTATGAAACTCAACTTTTGTGGCTCCTGAGCTGCTCCAAAGTTGCTCCAAAGGGGCATCTTCGCTGCTCCCAGACTTGCTACAAAAGGCTGAAGCTTGCTTCCACCCCTGGGATTGCTTTTTCACCTAACTCTCAGTTGAAATTTAATTAAACTTCCTGGCTGACTTCAACGTAGTATTTGTTCGAACGGCCACCGAAGTGTGTCCTGCCCTCACTTCCAGCTGTGTCCCTGAAGTCCTGGAGTTGCAGGATGGCTGGACCGTCCTTAGCCATGGACCCCCTAGCACAGATCAACACTTATCGATCCTTCGTCTACATGCTGGAGGATCCTGCCGCAAGTGAGTCTCATTCTGCAATCCAAACACTGTACCCTGGAAGAGCAAAAAGAAAAAAAAATTGTTCTAGACACCATTTTGATGCCAGCTCGATGGTGACCCCTGAGACGTGAATTAGTGGAAAAGGAAGGGGGGGCAGAGGAAGAGGAGGAAAAGTTAGGAAACTCTGTGGAGTCGGCAACTGGGTTGTGTCTTTCCATTCTGGTAGTATGCAAGAAATCTGTTTGGTTACACTAAGTGTGTTTGGCAAAGTGTGGTGTGTCCTGATGATCTCAGAAATAATTATCTTACCACTAAGCCCAGGATCATTGATAATGAAGTGTTTGATCAGGCTTTCATCGTGCTATTTTTGACCCCACCCCTCTTACCTTCTTTACGTTAGTCAATCTCGTCACCACGTGTGCAGAAAAAACACTTTATAAAGCTCCTCTTATGCTGCACAAATGATGCCTACCAAGAAATGAACATCACATCCAACTAAGAAATATGACATACAAAGCAAACGTTTGTTTTTGTCCTTCCTGCAGAGGATGAAAGCAAGCTGAAAGCGGTGCAGGAACTCAGCGAGGAATTGGAGGTATATCTTTCAGTGCTTTTCGGTTTTTGTGATCATTCATTGCCTAATACTCTGCGGTGTGGTTTCGCTTTTTTGAAGTGCGGTCTAGGGCTTGATGTCATAACCAGTTCACTTTTTTGTGAAACATTTCGCTAAGGAAATCATTGATGAGAGTCACGTGAGGTGCCTTCGGTTTGCTGCAAAAAGGCTGGCAATGAAACCATATTTATTTTTTAAACGCCTATTTCTTCGAGAATATGGAAGATGACATGCCATAGCAGCCAACATTGAGTCGCACCTTTTGGATGTCGGGGTCTAATGAAGCACCATTGTTGTAGGTCTAGCCTGTCTTTAAAGGGACACTGACAGAGTATTTATGCTCACCGAAGTTTTTATTTGAACATGACCTATAAGAGCCCAGCTACCCAGAACACATTTTGCGGCTTGAAATTCTCTTTCTTTTCGCTTAAAAACAGCCTGTTTCTTTTATTTTTTTGAAAATATGCGTGCCTCTGTTGCAAAATATTGATAGGGTAGTCTCCTGACACCTTATTAAATCGCCAGGTGAAAAAATGAAAGCCGTTTACAACTCCCTGTAACGCCGAATTAGAGCGCAGCTCTTGAGGAGGAGGGGAAGGCACAAGGGGGGGTCACATGACCTCGGGAGGGGGGGTCACGTGGCCTGGGGGTCACGTGACCTTGAGGAGGGGGGGGGATTTTCCTCGCTAAATTTAGTGGGGAAAATTTTCCGCTAAATTTAGTGTGGAAAATTTTCGCTAAATTTAGCGGGGAAATTTACCCATCATGCACCGCGCGGTTAGCGCCGACGGCGACACCGCCTAAGCCGGAAACAAGCGCCTAAGAGCTGCGCTCTAAAATAAAAAAAAACACTTGTGGGTGGTGTTAACGTTCCTTTAAAACACCTTATCACATATTGTTGTTAAAGAAGCTGCTGTTTGCTTTCTGGCTGGCTAGGAGCGCAATGTTCCAAGCATATCTTACGATTTCACTTTCTGGGATGCAGACGATAGTGACGTCGGTGCACTATCCGACGTTCCTGGACCATGCGATGCGCGTGTTCCTGCGCATCCTGCAGGATGGCAAGCCGCAGTTCATTGCAGAGCACAACATGCAGGTAAGTTTTTTGTCATCTGGAGATGATTCCTTCTGTGATAAATATTAGGCAGCATTTACATTTGATTTGCATGTCAGTGATTGTAGGTAATGAACTTGTGACAAACACATTTTGTATAATGAAATGGTACCAGTGCTACGTGCAAGCATTGTAATTGGAGATCTGGAACACTAGAACTTAAGTTGTACTCAAATCATTGTAGTAGGGAATGTCAATAAATTTGAATGCACTTTTTTTTTTAAATTTTCCACCCTCGTATAACATTAGGAAACTCTGAAATGTAGCAGCTGTTCAAACTATTTTTTGATAACTTTTGTTTTTCATTAAGCAGATGGTTACCATTGTTTTTCTTAACTTTTGCCCTCTTGGCTTTTTTTTTTTTTTTTTGTAATAAGGATTTTGGGACAACTTATGAACCAAGTATATCATGTCTAGGTAGCCCATTGAAGTGCTTGTGAGCACCCAAGAATATCCACAGATAATTCATCGCTCGTCTTTCGCGGAAAGAATATGTCCGGGTCGTTTTGGGAACTCAGGGTCTGGAGACCCTGACGCCTTTGTGTCCTTTTTCAGCAACTGCGCAAGCTGATCCTGGAGATCATTCACCGCATCCCCACCAACGACCATCTACGCCCCTACGTCAAGCAGGTCCTCAGCCTCATGTTTGAGCTGCTCAAGGTGAGGCTCTAGCAGATGTTTCCCTCGACAAAGAGGCACACATATACTTCATCTCACCTTACGATGGACTGCAGCCCAAGCTACAGGCTGTCCAGTGTAAGCACGAGCCATTTTGAAAGAACATGCTATGTTGCTTCGACGTGCGTATCGTCGGAGCAATATAAAGCACGGTTCCCAACTAGCTTGTGATTGGACCAGGTGGTCTGTAACTTTGGCCGTAGTCTACCTAGGGCGAGACGAAGTGTAGCTGTGACCTCTCGGGCCTTATACCCTGATTGAGAAACAGTTTCAGGTATGAGTTTCATACATCTGGCATTCAGTGTGAGAATTTCCAATTTAATTTGATGATTCTCCATACAGCCTCGCTTGAGTTGCCCGAGATTGCTTGAGAGTGATTGGTTACTGGAGCCACGAACCTCGCTCCTGTGACCAATCGGGTTACGGGTGCCTGTAATTGGGTGTGGGCAGCCGGCAATTGATCTCGCCCAAATGTCTCCGGATTACGAAGGCCCGTCCCCGCAAACTCTAGTAGATGTGAGGTTTCTGGGACAACTTGGAGGCACGTTGACTAGCAGGCTAGTAACGCTGAATATCTTGCTGGCTGCATATTTTTTTCCAAGTCTGCATCTCCTACACTTGCAGATTGAGAATGAAGAAAACGTCCTGGTGTGCCTACGGATCATCATCGAGCTGCACAAGCAGTTCCGGCCACAGTTCAACCCAGAGGTGAGTGTGCATCTACTGGAATCGACCTGGAGTGCAACCGAGCAGGCAACACGATGTAGTGTGTGATGTAGCTGACCTGGTTTATATTAGAGATGGTGAGTGGATTTTGCGATTGAATGGGTTCATTATCGGTGTAAGAGGACATTCTTACCACTGTTTGTACCTCAGATTCCATGTCAAAGCAATGGCACAGTCACTGTCACCCACTTCATGTGTCTGCACATTACAAACTTGTACAACAACTTTTCTTCGATACGTTGCCACATTTACTCTACTGTTGAGTTTCCAGAAATGAAGACATTGTGGATCAGGTGTTTTACGGTAGTAATAGAAATGTTGTGGTATTTAAAAGGTTTGTTTTTGCTGTAGCACTACCAAATATTTTCATTGCAGTGCTCATGATATTGTCAAGAAAGATGCACCTTGTGCGTTGCAGTCGCTTTTTTAACAGCTACCGTAAAATACCGCGGAAGCCCCCACTTCGTTCGAACGCCCACTATTAACAATTCCCAAACTTGGGAATTCTGCAAACTATACGTTAAGCGCTCGATTTAACCGGACAAGCGCCCACGTCTAGATTAACCCAGTTTTCAGTGAAAGTAGGATGGGCACTCCCCCGGTATTTTACAGTATGTTATTTATGAAAGTAAATGCTGATTGTAGTAATCCTCCAAAGCTTAACACAATAAGAACTTTATTCGCTCCTGTAAGGGTGGAGAGCATCGGAAGGTGTGACTACACCGGTGCCCTGCTGGCCTCCCCTCCTTCTGTCCCAGATCCAGCAGTTCCTGCAGTTTGTGAAGAGCATCTACAAGGAGCTTCCGAACCACCTGAACGCTATCTTCGAGCCCCGTCCGGCCCTAAAGGTGAAGGACATCACGGAGCTGAACCTGGAGAGCGTCCTGCAGGAGACCTTCACCCTCACCAACATCCAGGTCGAGAAGAAGGCCGCCGATGGGAGCTGCGCCTCGGTGAGATGCAATGCTTGTGGTGACACGTTGCTTTTGTGCCGCTTTTGCTCGGGTGCCAAGAACGCAGGCAGACAGAGAAAGGACACCACTAAGCACTTTGTGGTGGTCCTATCCATTCTTGCATTCTCGGCGCCCTTAGCTTTTCATGCTAGCCGAACTAGCCATTTTACTCCTGTGCTGCTTTACTCCCATTGAAAAGATATTCTGCATATGTAGCATTTACCATTACCGTATTTTCTTAACTATAGTTCTCGCTCGTTGTATAGTTTGTGGGGCACGTTTCGATTGGAAAAAAAGTTCTTCCTTAGATGGTAGTTTACACCCGAGGTATTATCCGCGCATAAAAATTCTCGTACACAGCACACCTTGACAAATGCCTGCTTTATTAGCTTGCAAAGCTTGTGCCATAGTACATAAATTTTCATGAACACACTCTGTCATTCACAATATCTGTCAGCCGAGGAACTCTCCCCGGTCGTGACATTAATAGTGTAGAGAAGTTCAGAAGTCTACGGGCCCTCTAAACAATGATTCACGTAACTAGAGAGTGATCGGAACATAGTTATGCATCGGGAAAAACACTTTACGCAGGGACGAAGACTGTCAAAGAAATTTGGGAGCTTGGGGTACTCTGGCATGGCATGTTCCTAGGAGCCCAGTTCCAGAACAACAACAATCTAGAAAGACAAATCCTTGTGTTATTCGCACCTGTAGACAATCCGCACTACATGAAATTTCGACTTTTAGAAGTGAAAGCGTGGGTGCACGTCGTCTCCTCGGTGCAGTACAACGTTGTACCGAGGGCGGTGCTGTCGCTCAAGGTGCTAGCGGAGCTGCCGATCATTGTGGTGCTCATGTACCAGCTGTACAAGCAGAGCGTGCACGACGACGTGGCAGAGTTCATCCCCCTCATCCTCACCACCATCACCCTGCAGCCCCTCGCACAGCACAGGTGGGTGGTCACCATGTTGGCTACTTTTAGAGTACCGACACTCCATTCTATGGTTGTCTCGCGGGGGTTGCCATTTTGTGGCCTAGTGCGGAGTGAGCGCAACCAGGCTAACGCAGCTAGCGGCGTTCAATGAAAGCTCGGTAGAGGCCGCCAAGAGTCAGGGTGACGTCACGATGACGTCAAATATGTTGATCACCCCGTCCGGCAACTAGGACGGGTACAGCCGTTAACATCCATGTTTCCTCGGGGCGCTCTTTCTGCGCTCAAGCATAGGGTTCTTGTTTCCACCGCCTCAGAATATGGCGTTACGATCGGTGGCAGCCGTGGCGACGGCGCAACCGGTGCAACGGTCACCGACATCCGATGAGCGTGGTCGGCGTGGTCGTTGCTCCGAGTGTTCTCCGGAAAACGTGGTGTTCGCTCGGTCCGCGCTAATTTGACTTCGAAAGTTCTGGTGCTCTCGGAAGAGGATACCTTGGCTCTACTACGCTGCGAAATGGTGCGGGAACTCCAGCAAGTCGAAAGTCTTGTCGTTCTTTCTATTCCCAAAGGATTTCCGAAGCGAGAGGTAAAGTTTCGTTTTTCGTCGCTTTCGTTTCAAGCCCATTTCATGTTGTGCGATCCTGGTTGCGATATTCAGTCTCGTGCGGCAGAAACCCTGTGAACACAGCACTGAACGCACGTTTGTTTTCGTTTTTTTTTCTTACGTATCAGGGACGTTGCACCTGTAATTCGCAGGCTGATCGAACCGTACCACGTGTAGGACGACACGGGCATTTTTGGTGCTCTCTTTTCGCCCACAGACCCTTGTCTTATTTTTGTGGGCAAGCTTGAGTGCTTTCTGGCGTGTATTTCCAACCTGGTATACAAGGATGATGTGATTAAGAATCTTAGTGCTTTCATGACGGAACAGTCGGAGACCTTCTCTGTCCAGCAATCGGCTAGAAGTTCGTCGAGATGTTCTGCTATAAACTCTGGTGAATTTACGCCTTGTAAAAGAAGAGATATGCAAAAACCTCGTTTCAAAAGGTCTGCAGCTGATAGGAAAGCACAGAAACCGTAAAACAAGTCACCTATCAGCTGAGTAACAAAAAAAAAATCATTTGTTGTCTACAATACATTGAAGTTTCTGCTGATCAAAACTGTGGTGGTGCGATATCTTTTATAAATATATATTTCTTTCCTTGTGCGCTTACGTGCTTCTCGTGCCATCTGTTCTATTGTTCCGTAGATTTTATTATCTGTTTATATCTTCCGTTGTATGTATGAGATCCGTGTAAATAATAAAGAATTTGTGTGAAAAGTAAATGTGTGCTCCTTGCCTCCTACCCACTTGAGGAGCGGCTTCTCTGAAGTTGCCTACAGTGGTTAATGAAAAAAAGATATAACATAAAAGCCTCAGAAGACAAGAATGAAATCGAGGAGAAATGAAATCAGGCAAGCAAACGGCGGGGGGGGGGGGGGGCAGCGGCGGCGAACCGGCCGCCTAGGACGCGACAGGACAACTTGCGCCATCTAGGGGCAAGTAGGGACGGCCCGGCAGCAGTAGAGGCGGCGATTGTAACGCCATGATTTGAGGCGGCGGAAACAAGAACCCTACGCTTGAGCGCAGAAAGAGCGCCCGGAGGGAACATGGATGTTAACGGCTGTACCCGTCCTAGTTGCCGGAGGGGGTGATCAACATATTTGACGTCGCCGTGACGTCAACCTACTTTTCTCTTTTTTTTCGCTCATCGCTCGCTCTTTTCTCGCTTCTTCTCTCGCTCGGGCGCCCCGAGCGCGTTACAATAGCCAAGGCTACGGCTGCGCCGGCCTGGCGCAACTGGCTATGTGAGCGCAAGTTCGTCTCGTTTTTTTGTGGGTTGTGGTAACTTCAGAACGCTTAAGCTCTGATTGGCTCTGATTGTAGGATAGTGGGTAGAATCAGAGCTTGGCGTTCTGACGTCACCACAACCCCCTGCAAAAAAAGCAAACATACTTGCGCTCCGTGATTAAAAAAATTACTTCTGAGCTTTGGTATAGTGCCAGGAAGCTCAGGAGAGCCTATGTTGGCGCTTTTGGACTCCGACAGCGACGAGGGAGAAGGAAGTGACGTCAACAACACAAAAAACGCAGATTGGATGTTTCTTCAGCGGAAATTCGTCATCGGCGACTCTCACTAATCAACATCCAACCTGCGTTTGCTGCGTTGTCGACGTCACTTCCTTCTTCATAGTCGCCGTCGGAGTCCAAAAGCGCAACATAGGTTTTCAGGGATATGTTTTGGCCCTGTTGCAGACTTTTTTTTTTTTAACATTTCTCAAGGATGGGAAAGCATTTTCTGTGATTCCGGATGGAGCTTCAGACAACTGGCTGCAATGATTTTTAAGCAACCAGATGGCTGAAATGTTGTTAGCCTGAAGCATAGGTAGAGACACTTGGCGTGACTCGGAAGGTTTTGAAGCAGGCTTTTCATGAACCTGACGTTTCCTTCCAAGTACCGTCTCAGAGGTTTCCCTTTCCTAGGAGAGGTGGTTGTCTAGCTTGTGTACATCTGAAGTTGGCTTTCTTCTTCGCTTGCATCAGGATGAGCCCAGCCTTCAACAAGGAGGTGTTTGTGGACTTCATGGCAGCCCAGATCAAGACCTGTCCTTTCTGGCCTACATTGATGAAGATCTATCAGGTAATTAGGCCAGCTGTCACTGGAACACGCACACACAGAGATAGAAACATGTCAGTCCTATAATGGTGTTTTCTCACCCCCCTTGCCTGCCTCCCAGGACATTGTGAATGCACACTCCAGCCAGCTTGCCCAAGGGATGTTGGGGCTGCTGGTGCTCTGCCCCCAGGAAGTGGCCCACTTGCGCAAGGAGCTCCTCATCGCTGCTCGACACATCCTGGCCACCGAGCTAAGGAACAGTTGAGTCCCCTCTCTCGTAACGCGTAGTATTACCCTCGTATATCCTGTGCCGGGACCCGTGGCGCATTGCCGTCACTGATTTGGCGCGAGATGGACGGCAGCATTCGCTGCTTTACAGTGAGGCAATTATAGAGGGTTAGATAGAGAAAGTGAAACCGGGTTTTTTGAACCCGCATAAATAAACTATGCATCACAAGAAGCTGAAACTTTGTGAGAATGTGACACTAGCGGTGGTAACAAATTGCAAAAGATGTTATCTGGATCAGAAGATACAAAAGAAAAACAAAAATTCTCTTTGAGCCGACATCCATCTAAGCCTAATATTCATCAGATCGAAATTTGAGATTGCGGGCGCCTGTAGCAATTGTGTCAGTGAAAAAGCTTAGAAAAAAAAACAATATTGTCTTTCTAACTGGCAAGGCTTCTTCACTGGAATAAATGCCACAGGCACCCACACATGTCAAATATTGGTATGATGAAAATTAGGATTAGGTCGACGTTGGCTCGGAGAATTATTGGTTTTCTTTTGTATCTTTTGATCCAGGTAGTGATGTTATGTGCTCATACTTTCACAAGTTATCACTACTGCTATAAGCGGGGTCAGGTTAAGAGTAAAGTGGAAGCTCGTCCCCCTCTCCTCGCTTTGCAGAGCGAACGCACGAGTGGAGGTGACCTCCTCTCCAGCGTTCACTCTACTAAAGTGGAAAGGGATGGGAGGAGCTTCCACTTTACTCTTAACCTGACCCCGACTATGGTGTCACATATGGTCACGGAGTTTCAGCTCTCTGCGATGAGGGGTTTGCTTATTCAGGCCAAAAATCCAGGTTTAATTTTCTCGACCTAACCCTGTAGATTCCTGGCTAGCTTGACAGTTTAGACGAACCACTTGCATGTTCGTAACGCTACAGGTGCAATCTGGCACCTGATTGAATAGATATGGACATCCCTTTTCTATTTGATCGAAACCGCTGCTGCCATGGCTCAAGACAGTCATTACCTGCCCCAGACTCGAGCTCTAAGGGTTGTTTTACATAATACTCAGTCATGCTTTAAAAATTTTCAAAAATGAGCAACTACAAACCAAGCCATTTTTGAAGTGCATTTTGTGCTCGCAAAATAAGGGCCTGTCATGCTATGTCTGGCTTGCTTGATCTACCAGCAGCTGAGTAACTGTCTTGTCAGATGAAAAAGAATAAAACATACTGAAACCTAATGCTTTCGGTTATTATTTCTACGTCAGCTCGATTTATATATCTAATAAAAACAATCTTTGGTCCGCTTTTTCTTAAATGTCGGTAAACGGTTGGGCTTGGTTCTTTGGATGTAACTGAGGCAAACAATTTCCCTTTTTCAGAATTTTGTGGGCTGTATTGAGCAGTTGTTTGACGAGAATATCCTGATTGGGACGGGATGGACCGCCTACGAATCTTTGCGGTGAGTCACCATGAAACATATCTTGCTTCAGCAATGATGCCTCCTAATATCATTGCAGGCTATCTACAGCACTGTGTAAAACATACTGGCGGCTCTTTGCCAGCAAGCTGCAACATGAAATTTAGCAATCCAGAGCAGAACTATACTTTCATGCAGTTTTCATGCCTCTTCAGTTACTGGTTAGAAAACAAACAGCCCTCTAACTCATCATAGTTGTGATGACAGAATATGGAAGGATTCAAGCGTTGTGATAGAGTGCTTTGATGGAATATGTGATGGAGGCTTTTTTCACGCTGTTATTATACTGTGCGTCTGAGAGAAAAGAACCATGTTTTTATAAACAAAGAAACTATGCATCACGGAATGCTCAGTTTTCGCCCGGACGTAAGACCAGATGCTGAAATTTCATGAACTGCCACTATCTAATTCAAAAGTTAAAAAGCAATTTTCAGAAGTTTTTTAGTGAGAAAATAGGGCCCGATTCCTGGTAGTAGACAGCATTTGAGTTTATATGTATTTGTAGACTTTGTTAGTCGCCATATTCTCGTTGCAAAACTTTCGAAAATTGGTTTTAACTTTTAAGTCGGGGAGTGGTCAATTTAAAACCTTGGCACCTGGTCCCAACTGCTAGTTTTCATGTGGGCGGAGACTTAGCATTCGGCAATGCATAGTTTGTTTTTTTTGGTGAGAAAAGTACTGTTCTCTTTATTTCACAATGCCCGGTACTTTGCAATGACAACGCTAATGCCAAAGCTTCTTGGACCTTTTCTTTGTGATTGGCAGGCCGCTGGCGTACAGCACGTTGGCAGACCTCGTGCATCACCGTGCGTCAGCATCTTCCGTTGCGGGACCTTGCGGCGGCAGTGGCGGTGTTCTCCAAGAATGTGCACGACGAGTCCCTGCCCACCTCGATCCAGACCATGTCCTGCAAACTCCTGCTTAACCTCGTGGAGTGCATACGCACCCGGTCGGACCAGGAGTCCGGCAACGTGAGTTTCACACCCTTTTCACCCTCTTACTTTGAGACTAAAGGGTGTTCCTGCAACACCCCTTCTTGCAAGATGGGGGGAGCGTGCATTTCAGGGGCTTTGTAGCTACTATATTTTGTTGGGATCAGCGGAACGCTGTTAGCTTTTTCGATCATGGCGAGCACAGAGTTTTGTGGGAGAGGCTCGTCCTGCTATACTGCAAGTGCAACAGACTATTGGCGAGGAGATCGAACTATGGGGGCGCTTTTTCCAGTTTTTTTTGTTTCAAAGCTCGGTGTTTACAACAGCACCGAGCTTTTTACATTACGTTGTGCAACGTAATGTAAAAAGTTTTGACAATAAACGGAGTGACGTTGGCAGGACGCGACAATTCGGATTTCTCCCTAAAAGTAGTCGTCGGAGGATATGAGCCTGACCCGTTTCGGCCTTTGTGCTGAGCAGGCTCTGGTCACATGCACGGTGCATGCTGCATTGTTTTGTGCAGGCTGGAGTGGCTACTAAGGAGCTCCTCCTTGGGCAATGGGAGAACATGGGCCCCAGCTGAACGCTGATGCTGTGTTTGGCTACGGCAGCCGAATGCTGCGTGTTTGTCATTGTCCCCATGGGTGTAGTTTTAAAGTTAGCCACTTGGGGCGCAGCGGTTGAATCCCTCCCCGATAGACCTTGGCTAAATCTGCCTAAGACCCCCGCGCTCCGCCTTCAGTTCCCTAGTGATCGGTAATTTTGACCAATTCAATGCTTACGAGTGTAATCCGAAGTCATCCTGAAATAAGCGTTGTATAGATTGCAGAGACCTGTCCTATCACTTTCAAAATTTCTGTCAATGTCAGCGTTTTTGATACATTGCATGCAATCCTCCCTTCAACCTTGGCTGAGCTGCAGAAATCTCTTACAATATTATCATTCTCATACAGCTTTAAAGATGCTGATATTAACTTAGAAACACCATAAATGCTATTAACAGACCTGCTGACTCCGATCTAAATCCTGTTTTTGGTTGTTGTGAGTTCTCGACTTTTTAGGATTCCTGCTGAAACAGCAATCACGAGAGTGATAATATTGTAAGATTTCTGCAGCTTAGCCAGTTGAAGAATGGATTATACATGCACAGCGTAAGAAACGCTGACATTGACAAAAAATTTAAAAGTGATATGACAGGTCTCTAGTTGCCGAGGGGAGATTCTCGATATGGTAGCACCTTGGTTACTGGTTCAAGCTGCAAGTGGGCCTTTGCGCAGGGGCGGGAGCTGCTTATACGGATGCTGGAGGTGTTTGTGCTCAAGTTCAAGACCATTGCCAAGCTACAGCTGCCTATGCTGATGCAGAAGAGGTGAGAATAGTTTGTCCCAAAGACGTTGCCCATGCAGGGGATGATGGGCTTCTGCCAGGACAGTCAGTTTTAAGAATGCCTCCATACAACATTTATGGTTGTCTGTGGGTGCAACTGTTGTGTGTATCCTAGGGGGAACATGTGGCTGCTGCTAGGCATATGCCTCTGTGACCTGGATATGCTCTGGCAAAAGCCACTGAGGGGTCATTTTTTAGGGGCGAAGCTCCCTGGGGTCTAGCCTCTCTGTCCGCTCGGGTGTCCGTGCTCACATCAATTGCCATCCCATTTGTCTCTCTTAAAAAAAGAAAAAAATGTTTGCACAGTCGATAGGATTCGAACCTGTGCGGGGAGACCCCAATGGATTTCTTCTAGTCCATCGCCTTAACCACTCGGCCACAACTGCGGGACAAGTAGGAGGCTCTGAGATGTGGTAGTAACTCAAGAGCTGGGGATGTCATGGATGAAACATTGCACGTAGCCGCTCAAGCGTCTATACAGGAGAGGGCGCTGTGGTCAAATGCGTATATAATCGCTTAAACTTTGCATGCATTGGCTAACGTTTATAGATCGAGAGGGCGTTGCGGTCAAATGCTCCAAATGCGTATATAACCACGGTCCATATCACAGATTCTCTCTTCTGGCATGGGACCGTTGACTTAAGCGGTGGAGATGTGTTCCCATTCGGCTTCTAGCGGATTCTAGCTGGATCCGCTAGAAGAACCACTGGCTCTGCATCTCACCGACCATAAAGCAGTGATCGATGAAGTCGAAACGCAACCTGGGACTCAGCACTACCTATGAGCACATAAAAAATCAGCGCCATCAACACTACCTATGAACAAAATCAGCATCATGAGCACCACCAGAGCTTAGCGACAACCAACATCAATCACCACGTGGAGATGCGGTCATTTTTTTAATGTAAACAGAAGCATGAAATCCCACCTTAAATCTCGGTGGCGCTTACTGCAGGAGTGCCTACCTTTCTACATGTCATCAATATTCCGGGGAACTTTCAGGCAAATCGAAGAAAAGCATATTGACCAGCGTTGGATAATGGAGCTAGTTGGCAGATCATTATTAAAAACAAACGGTGCAAAAGGCTCGGGGCACAGAAGGGGAGATGGAACTTACTCAACGCTACGAGAAGAAAACACGGTTAGGCTGTGTATATGACACTGCCGCAGGTTTCAGGCGTGGATTTCCAGTTTTAATGCCAAGTCTAAGATTCAGAATTCAATGTATGTATCGAATGTATCAGATTTATTTTGGTGTAACAGAATGATGGAATGAAACAAGTATGAAATGGAACATGTCTTCATTCTGTTAAGTCACAGAATCAATTGCATGAAAAGATATTCAAATGTGAGGTAAAACTAACACTACTGAACAATACACAAGAAACCGAATGATACGAATGCCGAGACACAACACAATGCTTTCATTCAACGTCGGAAGTCACACAGCAAATCAAAAGAAGTGCAGATTGAAACGCAAGTTAAGCATTTGATCATCAGAGATGAAACTCACATCGATGGGCACATGCGATTGACTATAGGACGACGGTGGCAGAAAAATCAGCAGAACCCATCCTTTGGGAATGATTATCTACGTTAATGCGAATAGCATCAAACGGTGCGGAGTTATGCGCGTTCGTCAGGTGGCCGGCACACTCTAGATACGCCAGCCCACTCTTGAGGCGATTCTAAATTTGTTGACACTTTCACAGCCCTGCGCACGATCTCCGCAGCCCAGCACGTGCGTTTGTGTCACTTAGGAAGGCGAGCAAAGCACGCGCCATACGCACAAACACTCAAAATGGTACCGACCAGACTTTCTGGCGTCTCAGCTAGTCTCAACCAACGGTACTCTAAACGGTTGTTTATATCTTTACCATAGGACGCGCTTTACAGCGCTGTCACAGCTACCGGTGCGCGCGCGTTCCATGCACGAGGGCTCATTCCGCTCTCGTGAGGCTGAGCTACGGCCGCTGCATCACCTCTCCCGAGCGCGGGAGAGGGTGAGCTAGCGGCCGTGCTCAGCCTCACGAGAGCGAGATGAGCCCTCGTGCATGGAACGCGCGCGCACCGGTAGCTGTGACAGCGCTGCAAGCGCGTCCTATGGTAAAGATATAAACAACCGTTTAAAGTGCGTTGAATGACTGCCTTCATAGCTCTGTGGTTAGCGCGTCTGCCTGCTGATCAAAGGGTCAACGGTTCGAATCCCAGCCGGCGCCGGTCTTTTTATTTATTTATCGACCCGCGGCGTAAGAGGTTAGATAGCCAGATAGATAGATAGATAGATAGATAGATACATAGACGAAAAGTGCGTGAAGTATCAAAGAATGCTATTCGCATTAATACGAAATATACTGTAGCGTTTCGGCGGCAATGTGACCTCGCGCCTCCCCGAGCGCCGTTCATAGATTTAATTTAATTTCGAGGGAAAGGTCCCATACATTCGGGCTGCTTCGGATTGACGGGGCATAGGTGCGAACATCGGCGGTACCAGTTTGTGGTTCCGACAGGCCCATATCACTGGTAACACCTTGTGTGCAGAAAGAAGCAACAAGACATCGCCTGTATCATCCGTAGCTCCTGTAAAGTACCAGGGGAGCACCCACCCCACTTTCACTGAAAACTGGATTAATTTAGGCATACGTGCTTGTCCGATCAATTTAGGCGATTAACATATAATTTGCGGAATTTCCAAGTTTGGAACGCGTTAACAGTGGGCACTTTCGCGGTATTTTACGGTAATTGTCGTCAAGCTCACCACGATCTATGGATGGCTCATTCGGAGAAGGCTCTAAATTTCAAGCCAGAAGTGCGTCATGGGGAGCTGCCCTATAGTGAGATCTCTTTCTGTTGCATGTGTTTCTGTACATGCACCTTCGGTAAGACATTGTCACACCAAAAGCATGGGTATTTCGTTAGTCATTGCTGAGTGTTCATGAATTGAGCTGTAACTTGAATTTCTGGAGATTGCCACACCCATTGTATGTGACGACAGGCAGACGACAGATGACTGCAGCTAGGGATTCGTAACTAAATGTACGACAATGGCAGCAATCAAAGCGGGGGAAGCCGGCCCTTTGAAGTAACGGTCGAGCTTTCGTCTCCCCAGCCGTCAGCAGGCCCCGCAGCAGCCTCCGCAGTCGACGACACCTGGGGCAGGACCCCTGGGGACCTCCCTCTCGGTTCCCCTGGGCTCCACGACATCCGGGAGTGGCCTGGGATGCCTGGAGCTGCAGGCCAGCAGGACCCCCTCCGTGGAGGACGCTGGGAGGGCGGCGGGGCTCCAGTTCTCTTCCTCCTTGGCCGACCTGAAGGGAAGACAAGGTGGGTGCACCCTCACCGTTCCCTGCAAGTCTAATACCCTTTTTTGTTTTTGTTTGTTTCGGGGGTTTAAGTCTACGCTGCGAAGCCAATCTCACTGGGACACATGGTTTGGGCGAGATTGGCAGTTGGGAGGGCTAGCAATCCAGCTGCCGTGGTTGTGTTTGTAGGTGGGACGCTGAAGCTTTGGAGGCATCGTGCGTCAGTCATCCTAGCTTGCTCGGAAGTTCAAACACTGAGAAAAGGAGAGAAAGGCATTCTTAGAGGAAGGTTCGCAGTGGCGACTGTGGTTCCTTGTGCATTGATCGGACACCGATGACTATGTTCGTTGATGTATTTTGTTTGTCGTAGCACACTCAAATTTTCTCTTGGTTCTAGATGTTTTTGTGCAGTGATGTGAAGAAGTCAAAATCAATGAGCAATTATAAATGTGCCGTGTTGATTTGGTTTTCACTGCATTTTTTTTTTTTTTCAAACTCGCCGCCTTTTGCCATTTACATCTACTGGCTGCTTTAAGGGTATTTGATGCGTCGCGTGTCATGGGCATACTTGAGGTGTTGTAGAAGGCTCGGGTGTGCCGCGGGGGCCGTTCTTAAGACTCGGGTGGAGAGCAGGAATGACTGGCGCTTTCTTCAGGCCAATAACTACACTGTGGTGGACTGCCGGAGCTTGGTGAAGACGCTGGTGTGCGGTGTCAAGACCATCACATGGGGCATCGGCACCTGCAAGGTGCCAGGAGGTGTGCTCCCTGCTGTTTTATATCCGATTGATGCCAAATACAGCCTTTTGAAGATGCTTCGTATTGTGGCTGTCGAGCAACTATTCTTTTGGCAACCATCTATTTTTATTAAACCATTGTGTTTTGATGACTTTGTACCATCAGTCGTGTAGCCAACACATAGCGAAGATAGCTGTGGGGATATTTGTGGCTAGACTTTTGAGTAAGCTCAAATGGAGGAAGCGAAGCATTCATAATTGTTAACTTACTTAAAATAAGTTCTGAGCACACATCTCCTTTAAACACGTATCAATTGCCTTTCTTTATTAACAACTGTATGCTCACAGTATTTTTGGAAGTACAGTAAAACCTCGTTATAACAAAATGGGATATAACAAACTAATGGATATAACAAAGCAATCATAATTCCCCTTGCTTGCTAATAGTGGGAAGAAATGGACATTGGCTATAACAAACTAATGGTTATAACGAAATAATTACGACCGCTCCTTCAACTTTGTTATAACGAGGTTTTACTGTATATAGGTTAAAAACAACTTTAAAGTCAAATGTTGCTTGTATTTATGGTGTAGCATGGGGCACGAGTGCAGGTCTTGCTTTGTGACAATCAGTTTTATGCAATTTCTATGCATCAGGCTCCCTCGAGGACAAGCAGTTCCAGCCCAAGGAGACACTGGTGTTCATCCGGCTGGTGAAGTATGCCTTGCAAGCGCTCGACATCTACACGCTTCAGATCACCAGCCTCAGCCACGCCCAGACACGCAATGCGGCGTGAGTGTGTTGCATGATGTCACATCACTAGCAGTATGGCACATGTGTGCATGCATGTTCTTTGTACAGTAAACTCTCACTTGAGTGAACTTCAAGGGACCAGAAAGAAATAGTTCACATAACTGAAAGTTCACTAAACTGAATATATTCAATAGAATATAAAAACAACATAGGACACAGCATACATTGAGTCAAAAGTGTGAAATATCAATTTATGGAGTCATGTACAACGATATACACAAAGTGCATAACAGTCACGTTGCTGCCTTTCTCATTTTGAAAAAAAAATATCTGTGATTTTCATTTGCACCGGCGCTCTTAAAACGCACTTGGAAGAAACAACTGTCCAGAGAGTCTATGTTTTTTTGCACTTCCTCTGGCGTAGCTTTGTTGAAGCCATATTGCAACGGCATCGTCCACTCACTTAAAATATCTCGTGCAGAGTCGATTTCCTGTTGGGATTGAATGCACTTTCTCCTTCCAAGCTTCGACTCTTGCTTCACATAATCATTGACAATGTCGACGGTGGAATCCCCATAGTCTGATAGAGACAACAAAATTGTCTGATAGAGACAACCGCTTCCCGTTTCGTTGTACTCGTTACAAAGAGTGGGCGCACAAACTGCCGTCCTGCCATTGTTACCCAAACTGAAACAATCATATCGAGATTGATTGACAAAAAAACAACAAAAAAAACAGACACACCACAGTGTTACTTCTTGTCTACCGCACCGCCGCTTTGCCTCTGCAGCTCTGTGAATGCCAGCGATGATATGCCGCCGCTGCAGAGAGGGTGGAGGCGGCGGCGGTCGGCGGGCATCAGCTACGCCAGCACTGCAGAGCACAAAACTTTGTTGAACTGATTAGAAAAATATTCCTGGGTCCACCGATCAAGTTCGATGAACTGAAATATTCGCTATTCCAAAATTCGTTTTTTTAGGGGGCGAAGCTCCTTGGGGGCTAGCCATGTCCGTATGTTTGTCCGCCGTAGAGCCGGCGTCGGGTGCTCGTGCTTCTGCTCGTGAGATCATGTGCTCACGAGCACGTGAGCGCATGCTACGTGCTCGTGTAGGGCAAAAAAAAAAAGAAAAAAGATGATAAAAAAAATGCGTGAGCTCATGTGAGCTCCGTGAGCTCACGTGCTCGTGTAGGGGAAAAAAAAAGGACGAAACAAAGATGAAAAAAATGACGAAGAAAAAAATGTTGAAATCTGTTTGCGCAGCGACAGGACGAGTAGGGGGCTCTGAGATGTGGTAGTAACTCAAGACCTGGGGTTTCTGTCATGGATGAAACGTTGTATGTAGCCGCTCAACGTCTATGCAGGAGAGGGCGCTGCGGTCAAATGCGCATATAATCGCGTTAATCTTTGCATGCATTGGCTCAACATTTATAGACGAGAGGGCGCTGCGGTCAAATGCTCAAACGCGTATATAACCACGTTCCATACCACACATTCTCTTTCTGACATGGATGAAAACGAACGAGAGGCTCGGCATGCTGCGGCTCAGCGTCTACGCAGACAAGCACCACCAGAGCTTCGCCCCAACCAACATCACTCACCACGTGGAGATGCGGTCAATTTTTTTAACTGAAGCATTGTTGCATAGAATTCATAGGAAAACTCTAGGGGATTTTTTTTTAAAGTTCATTATTCTGAAATATTCGTCAGACCGACGTTCGCTCAAGTGAGAATTTAATGTAGTTATCACTTTTTTTTAGGTGGATCTGTTTGTGCACGTTTTAAAATGTCCAGGAATGATTGTGGTGGCATGTTCTGGTTTTCAGCATCCAGTCTGCCGTGCGGTCCAAGGAGGAGAAAGAGGTCCTTGATCACTTTGGTGGTGTGGTGTGTATCTTGCAACGCAAAATCTGTTTTATCAGCTGATTTTCATGGAGTCACAAAAGCGAGCTCATTCTTGTGTGTGTGAAAGCACAGGTGCACAATTTTTTTTTTAAATTTGTTTCTTTTGAAACATTTTTTATTTGATGCAGCCTTTCCTGTCATGCAGTGCCATCTCATGGCATGTGTCCAAAATGGAAACAGATCTTTGGTAGGCGGTGTCGTTGAGACCTTTCCTGGAAGGCTCATCGCATATTCTGTGCCTGCCAGTCTTTGTCAGGATGATCAAGCTTGTATAATGTTTGTCACTCTGTGCTTTCTTCCTTTAATTCTGCAGCCAGAAACATTTGGCCACTTTGAGGGCCAACTTAATAAGATTACTGAGTCAGCCTTGTTTTGTAGGCCTCCGATCCTTTAGTAAAGTTGGTGCCATCTCTCGCAATTCCAGTTCACCATGATGAGCCCATCTACCTTCAGAGAGGTCTTCTCCACCACGATTGAGGTAAGTCAGCAGTGCTCAGATTTATTGAGACCCTTTGGTTCAAAAGCTGCTTCTCAAAGATTCTGTGGCACCTTTTGCCCCATTGTCCCGGTGCGCGCTCGTCAGGTTTGAGGGCCCAAGACGGCTACCCTCGAACTAGAAATTCCTCATCTTCATCTTGCATCACAATCTCTGTAATGTTGGTAACATACAAAAATATTTGTAAACACTTGCGCTACCCGTAAGGTGAAACACTACGACAGCTGAGGCGTGACGTTGGAAACCGCTAAGGTGTCATTTCGAAGCAGATGGACTGAATGAATGGTAAAGGTGCGAGAGCGCATACCATCGAGTCCGCATAGGCATTTCGTATTAAACTGAGGAACACACCGGCCAAAAACTTTCATAGCGTTTGAGAACTAGTGAGGCTGTATTAAGTAGAGAGCATTTCATGACCTGTTAAACAATTTATTGGACACAAACTGGGGCTGCCTTGTGGTAATTGAAGAACACTTTAGGGAGTTGTGCGCCCAAGTTGGCAATCCAGGGAGCGAGCGCAATTGCATTTGAATGCATGAACTGTTCCCCCTGTCATTGGTGTGGCTGCCTGAACGTCTTATGCAACGTTGTTGAAGACACAAACTAATGCCGCCTTGTCGCTCACTGAGAGAACGCTTCCAAAATCGCGCACTGAAGCTTCAAGTGTGTAGCTCCATCTAATTTCACGCCCATTGTTTTGTTGGCTTAACACCCACCTAACTTTATTAGTTTTATCGCACTCAAACTTTTTTTTGGCATAATTAGTGAAAACGCTTTGTTTTTATGGTCTCCGTTACCAGCAGTCTCATATGTATGTTTTCGACATGCCATCATGGTGTCCTTTGAAGTCGCAGTGTCACGTGATGTCGGGACATCACATTGACTTACTGTGTCACCTGACATCATTAAAGAGACACTAAAGTGCTTTTGAGATACTCGTTTTTTGGCCATAGCTCAATAGCCATAACCATAGCTCGTAGCATCCTAAAAAAAAAATTAAATTAGTACATTTATGTGTTGCATTGATTTGCATAATAAAAGTGATCAAAGTTCTCGACACTTACCGTTGGCACAGAATGACAGATGGCGCTACCAAACCCTGCTAAATATGGTCGAGCGAGCAGGATGGTGCCTGTCAGCCACTTGCGAGCAATGGGTTCTCTCGTGGATGAGTGGGATTGGTTGGTCAGCTGCGTCCATGCGGGAACCCATCACTGGCAAGTGGCTGACAAAGCGCCATCTGTTGTTCCAGGCTTATATCTGCTGGGTTTGGTAGCACCATCTGTTCTGCGCCATGCGAAGTTTTTTGGGTTATTTTAAAACTTTTTAATACCTATGCAAATTGACACAGCACATGAGTGTGATTTCAGGTTTAGGATGGTTAGGGCTCGTAGATTTAATTATGACAATAAAACGGGGATCTCAAAAGAACTTTAGTTCCCCGTCGCGTGGCATCACTGTGCAATGTGGCTTGACATAACAATGTTGCGCAGCTGATGCCAGGTAACAGGTGATGTGATGTGCAGCGTGACGTGGGAGTGTTATCGAGTGGCGTGAATTCAATGTGGAATCTTTTGGCAGAGCACCGAAAATTGTCCGTGTCAACATGGAGCGCGGTCGACGGCGCGAGACCCGCAAAGTGTCCTACTAACTGCTATCGCAGTAAAAAATTCCGGATGCCTACATTGTTTTCTGTTTTTTCAGTATGTGGTGGAGCGTCTGAACAAGAACTCGGCCCTCCAGGTAAAAGGTTCCTTCCGTGGAATGGTTGTGGCATGTTGTTGATCCTGTTCTTTTTCTCCTGTGTCAGATTGTGGCCAACTTTTTCCTGGCCAACCGGACAACCTCCCCATCTTTGCCACCATCTTGGTTGAGTACCTGCTGGAACGTATGGAAGAGATGGGATGTGAGTATGGGCATTCTTTTCATTGTAGCTAAATATTCCCACTGAATTTAGATGGCATTTTCCAGGTTTTTCTGAAGGGATGGTAATCCAGATGAAGGGGCTCTCTTAGATTCAGTTGAAGCATGTCACGAGTTGCCCTCCTTTCTGTGCCGCAGCTAACCCCGAGAAATCCAACCTGTACCTGAAGCTGTTCAAGCTGGTCTTTGGTTCCGTGTCCCTCTTCGCTGCTGAGAATGAACTCATGCTCAAGGTAGGCCTTGTCTTTGCACTCACTTTCCCCCCCTCCCCCTTTGATAGTGGTATGCCGGTCATCTTAATGCTGTATGTTCTTGCTAAACCTGCCGCCGAGCCGGTCCGACGTATCAATGGTTTTCTTCCAGCCGCACCTTCACAAGATAGTGAACCGCTCCATGTCGCTCGCCCTGAGTGCCCGCGACCCCTACAACTACTTCCTGCTGCTGCGGGCGCTCTTCCGCTCCATCGGAGGAGGTAGTCACGACCTCTGTACCAGGAGTTCTTGCCACTGCTCCCCACGCTGCTGCAAGGTATGTTTCATCCTTGGCAAATGGCGTGGGTTGTGCCGTAATCACTCGACATTTGAGGGGCATTGAGACTTCTCGGAGGTTCCACGTAAATGTGGACGTTCTCGTTCATTTTGTTTTCAAAGACATCTAGTTATCATAACTGACAGCTGAGGGGCTCTTTGTCTCAGAAGCGTCATCTGTATTCTCCCCCAGTAAAAAGCTTCTTTGACATACAATGTCAGCAGCTGCATGAACTCGTCGAATGCTCTGTTGGGCATGTAGTCTGGACATCTGCGTTTCTACTTGGGTACTTCTTGGCTGCTCAATTGCCCAATTACTCTGGAGCAGTGAAGGCATGCCTCTAGTTGTTTGGTTTGTTCTTAGGGAAAGTTCTGCAGCAGGACACCAAGTCCCCAGTCTGGATAGATGAAAGATGTATATTTTTATGTTTATGTTAGCATCAACGCCAAAGTAGTAGAATAAGACACAGAGAAGAATCTCCGTAAGCTTCTGACCCGGCTGCACCACCATGTACCATCGTCCCCTCGTCTTCAGAGTGTAACTAACCCGCATAATGTCTTGACAAACACTCTGCTTGTTTTCATGCAGGCCTAGAATGGCCTCCAGAGTGGCCTGCACAAGCAGCACATGAAGGACCTGTTCGTGGAGCTGTGCCTGACGGTGCCTGTACGCCTGAGCTCCCTGCTGCCCTACCTGCCCATGCTCATGGACCCCCTGGTGTCGGCACTCAACGGGTCCCAGACCCTCATCAGCCAGGTGACATGCTTGGACGAAAATAGAAACTTGGCCGGGCTGCCTGCTCCTCTTAGAGCTTGCCTGCCTCTTCCTTTCCTTGAGTGCCTCTTTTGTTGTTTGTCTAGGATTGTACTTCGTATGCACAAAAACTGGCAGACATTGGGGTCAAGCTTGTGTTCCATGTTTGTAAAAACAGAATTTCCATACAGTCTCGAGAAACGGTCACACAATCGAAGCCCTTTTGAAAAGCAAACATTACCTGCTGTGGCATAAGCAAACTAAAAAAAAAAAAAGAAAAATATTACGGCCGATTTTTATTGGTTTTGATTTTACGATGCCTGTGCAATGTTAAGAGTGTGAGCAATCTAGGACTTGTTGCTCAGAAGTAAAACAAAACATACCCATACAATGACCCTCAAGGAAGTACCACACAAAGAAAGAAAGAATGAAACATTTAAAGGGGGACAAACTTTCTTTGTACTACGTGCAAGTTGCCTTCAAAAGTGAAAAAGAAAAAAAGAAAGGACTTGTTTCCTTGTGTGTTCTGAGGAAGCAAAGGGCTCCTTCATTCTGTTTCGATTGGTTAAAACATCTGGGTGAATAACATGTAAAGTCTTTTTCCTTGTTATGAAATGGTAACATTTGTTTGTCAAGTTTTCTTTTTGTACCTTACAACAACGACGATGAAGCCGAGCGTCGCTAATAGGTATCTGCCACGCTCAGGGCCTGCGCACTTTGGAGCTGTGCGTGGACAACCTGCAGCCCGACTTTCTGTACGAGCACATCCAGCCCGTGCGGGCGGAGCTGATGCAGGCCCTGTGGCGCACCCTGCGCAACCCGGCAGATTCGATCGCTCAGGTGGCTTTCCGCGTCCTCGGGAAGTTTCGGGGCGGCAACCGCAAGATGATGATGGAGCCCCAGAAGGTGAGTCCCCCTCACTCTCTTAACTTGCCGGCACATGCACACGTTGTAGTACCCTGACACATTTGCGCGCACCTCTGAGGCAGGTAATGAGAGAATGAGGAATGCGAAATGGAAACTCTGGGACTGTTGCAGGAGTAGGAAAAATGAGGAAGACCTGTAATCGTATGTTGAGGAGGCAGGTGGTGGGAGGTTCTATACATGCTCACGGAAAAGCTTATTTGGGCAAGAGATGCGATGGAAACGGGCCTGCAGCAGATTTGTTGCAACAAGCTTGGAACAGATACTTCTTGACCCTTCTTCTCTCTGCTGCACTCACTTTTTACAGCGAAGCTGTTATACGCTAGGGTCTGGGAAAAGATGCGTCCTTACATGTTGACAGAAAACTCCCCATTGGTTGTGGCAAGTATGAATAAATAACAACAAAAAGAGGGGTCAAGCATGAATAAATAAAAACAAAAAGAGGGGGCAACCAGCGTGAGTCAGCCTTCCTTGGTTTTATTAGATAGTGAGGTCCTGATCCTTTGTTATCGTCTCTAGGTATCGTCCTTAAGCTCGCCCTAAAAGTCGTCCGAGAGGTCGTCTCTAGGCGTCGTCCGAGAGGTCGTCCTAGACGTTGTACTCAAGATTGTCCTAGAATTCCTCGAGGTAGTCCTAGATGTCGTCCTTCAGGTTGTCCTAGAGGTCGTCCTAGAAGTCGTCCATGAGGTCGTCCTAGAAGTCGTCCTTGAGGTCGTTCTAGACGTCGTCCTCTAGGCGTTGTCCTCGAGGTCGTCCTAGAAGTCGCCCTTGAGGTCGTCCTAGACGTCGTCCTCTAGGCATTGTCCTAGACGTCGTGAAAATAACAGCTTTGCTGGTCTTCCATCTTCTAGTGAAGTGGAAGGGCTCTATAATTTTCTACCTCCCTCTCCATTCTCTTTTTTCCCTTTTTTTTCACTCCCTCTTCTCTGTAGTTTTTTTTTTTTTCAATTGCCATTTACAAGGAAGCTTGTCATCACAACAAATGTGTTGCCATTTGGGGAGTTGTCTGATCTTTCAACCCTAAATGGTCCTCCTTCCAGGTATATAACAGGCTGAAAGTGCCGAGGAACTTCAGTGACCCCGGAAAGTTCAAGGAAATTTAGTCGAAAGAATTGCCGCATTGTCTCATGCTGTGTTCTGGCACTCTGCGCAGCTGGAATACAACGACCGGGACACTGTGGGCCCCTGCATCACTGTCTACTTCCAAGACCACAAGAACCCCATCTCCCTACCCGTGGACAAGGTCAGCTGGGACAGATGCCCTTGGGATAGCACTCTAACCATTGCACCAGAATTTTTCTTTCTTTTTCGACCACTTAGATTTTTATTGGCTGGTTGCAATTGGTTGGCGTAATGTATCTTGTGAAGTGAGGGCATATTAACAATTGCCAAAGCCGATCGTAAATGTGTTCAACATTTTTGTGCTAGAAATGACTTTGGAGAAGGAGAGCAAATTTTCAAGAGCCACTCGGCAAGTTCTAACGATTTGGAATTGAGACTTCAAAATAATGTTTTGAAAATTATCTACATGACCTAATACTAACCTTGTTTTATCACGTGGTTGGTGTTTTGGCAAACAAGTTGCAAGATGAATTCTAGAGGATCTCTTACCTTGGCGTGCATTTTAAGGGAAATGCTGGGCAGGGTGCCTGGCTGTGCCAACATGGAGGCGGCGTTCTGAAATGTTGAGACCGAGCTGACTGAGGACTGTCTTTGCGGTACCGCAGATCATAGAGACCGCCTTCAACGCGCTCAAGCAGAGCGGCACGGACTCCTTCTACCGGCGGCAGTGCTGGGAAATCATCCGGGGTTTTCTGGTGGCCAACTTGGAGTTGCAAGATGACCGGCACACCATGATTCAGCTCTTCTCACATTCCAGGTAGGACGGGAGCTTTCTCGGGCAAGCTGGACATCTTCTTGGGAGTGACAGAATTTTGTACTGAAAGACTTGCAGAGGCTAGGTTCTTCATGAAAATTATGACATTGTTAAAAAGTGAGGTAATCCTTGTATGTACCTGATATTGGGAGCCTTTGCATCTTTTCTTTTGAAGTGTGCTGAGTGAATCGTTGTAGGAATGTTTAAGATTGGTGAAAACCAAACGGCTAGTTGTTTGGAATTTTCCAAGAGGTCAAAATGGACAAGGTTATTTCTGTATCTAAATTTATGAAAAAAAAATTTTAGGATTTTTTATTTTATAAAATTGATAACCTTTATTGTTATATATGCTATTTCTTTCTAATTGCCTTTACTATTATAATTTCATCCCTGCAGTTTTGCCACTGGCGAAATTGCTCCAACCCAGGGGTCTCTCTACAAGTGCACGGACGTCGAGACTCGAAAGGTTCACAAGATGACGCTCACAGGGATGTTTGGTATGTTGGAAACCTTTTGATTTTGTTTTCGTCTTGTTAGGTTTTGTACTGCTGCATAACCGTTTGGCACTGTTCTTGATTGGTGCATATTAACACTCTGTTCTTGTTGCACAGTGGCCGATTAGTATGTCACTACAAATGATCAGCTGTGTACACATTGACCGAAAAAAAAAAATGTCTCCTTTACGCCCATATTATAACGAGTAAATGAGGTTATCATTGAACATTAGGATGATGAAATTGATCAAGAAAGTCACCTTGGTGTGATGCCAGACCCATCAGTGGTAGTGAAAGACGGATTTGTTTTGTTGCCCACCCAGCACGATCTGATTTCAATCCTTTGAAGACGCACGCAGACAGTAGTCATTGATTAAACTGTAATTGTGACAATGATGAAACTTTCTGACACTGGTGTTGTAAAAAAAATACCCATCTTTTCAGTACAGTATACATCTCCTGTTGCAAAATCTGGGGTATACACATGGCAGAGTTTTTCTCCAAGGAGGGGATTGAACTTTATCAGGTTTTGAGGTCACGTGCACCTCATCACATATGTTCACTAATCCCCCGAGCCCGCGTGTAGCCGTGGATGATCTGCGATCGACTTTCAGAATAATCGCAGTATCGTCGGAGTGACCGGATCCCCTCCTTTCAGTAAAGGATTACGGTCGGCGTCATTGAGCTGAGGGGTGCTTTTCTTATTTCGTCCCTGTGTTTGCATTTGTCCTTGTTTCATCTTTGTGTTTGTGTCCTTGGAGAGCTTGATGAGCCCTCCAGGACACAAACACGTTTACAAGGAGAAAGAATCCACCTACTCCACTTAGTGCCACTTCGTCGTGTGAGGGATATCTCGGATCCTCCGACCCACCTCCTCATTCTCACAGCTGTACCTTCTCACAGCTCTATGACATACTCGGTTTTCTTCGCAGAGATAGACCTGTCGTGTGAACAGACCATAAAGCGAGACTTCCGGTCGGCCCTCACATTTTCCTTTCCCCGCCGTCTGCCTTCAGCCGCGGCGGCCATCAAGGAGCTGCACAGCCAGGTGCTCCCGTTCCTGGTGTCCCTGGTGCACCACTACACGATGGTGGCGGTGGGGCAGCAGGCAGGGCCCCTGAGGGCTGGCCCCACTGGGGTCGGGGGTGCCCCGGGGCGGCTGGGACGGTGCGTCCGCCCCAGGGCATGGACCCCACTGTGCTCATCGACGCCCTGGCGGCCATCATGGCCCACGAGGAGAAGGAACTGTGCAAGGTCGGCCAGCTGGCCCTGCTGCTCATTGCCGAGAACTCGGCTACCATCCTCACCTCGAAGGAACGGGTGAGCGTCTGAGCCACACCTTTCTGACGTGGGACCCGTTTTAATAAGGGCTGGGATCCCCGGGGAAAGCGTGACGGAACGCAATAAAAAGTCGTCACAGGATGCACGAGACCGGGAACGTAAACGTCTTGGACAGAAATCTCTCTGGTTGGGTGGAACTATAGTAATAGAAAGGGCATACAAACAAATGCCTTTATGACGAATGCCTCTACTACGAAAAAGCTCGTTTAACAAAGTACAATAAAGTCCCGGCCAATCTTTTATGTGCTCAAAGTGTTTCTCTGACTGCTGCAACAAATTCCCGTTTAACAAATATTTCTGTTTACCTTAGCAATTGCGTAACCCCCACAAAGGAAAAAAAAATGACCGCTATTATGATTTATCTAGGTGAAAGATACCGTATTTGCACGGAATATAATGTGACGTGCAGGTTTTGATGCCCTCAAAAAGAAAAAAACAAAATATTATTACCATTGTAACGCGAGGCAAGGCTGCGTAAATTTTCCGCTTTTGGGGCATAGCAGAACTGAAGACAATGTAAATACTGTAGAAGAAATATCAGTTTATGTTTTGACTGCACTCATCCTCGCTGCTCAGGTCCTTCTGTTTACTTGTTTACTCGCCAAGTGACTACTGCATAGTCACTTGGCGACTACTGCAGATGAGCAGCAGCACGGTGCCTCTTGTCTGGTAGTTCCTTTCTCTTCAGCGTGAGCTCCTCGGCAGCCCACAAGCAAAGCAAGGCACGAAGCCTGCATTGAGTGGGGTGGCGGGAAGGTTGTGAAGATTGAAACGGAAAAGAAGCATGCATTGAGTGAATATGTTTTTGCACCAAGCAAAAGATCAAGTGATTGAAGCTGCTTGGAAAAACTTGTAAAGGAGCTTCCTAAAAGCCTCTATCTGGCAGCGGACATCAGGTTAAGAGACTTGCTCTTTCAGGGCTTGGTTTTCCAAGTCACTTAGTGAAACAATGGTGCCTGGAGAACGTCTCCGACTGGTGTGCTCACCGCGTCCTCATTTGTAAGAACAATGATTTCTGCTTGATGACGTCCTGCCATGCCCTGCCACGATCCTGGTGGCAGCACAGCAACGGAGCTGGACACTAGAGACACTTGCTCAGCTATAATCGTTCTCTCGGCTTTGCAGTCCACGAGAAATTCGGAAGCTATGAGTTGCGACGCCGTAATGGCGGCAACACTTCCGTTTGGTCACGCTTTTTGCCAGAACTTCTACGAGCGACCACAGGAGCTGCGACATCCGAGAGCATGACACCACTAACTCCCGTAATGTAGTAACTCAATGCTAGTTTGAGACAACTTTCACTGCACGAGCGGTATAGGACTCTGAACACGCCAATCAAAGACGCATTCCGGGCACTTTGAGGTTTCCGTTGGGTTCTTCGAAGACGCAGTTAGTAAAAGGAAAGCTGAAGCTCTTTTAAAAATCCGGGTTAGGAGCGGACTTTTATAGCTTTTTGTCCCGTGAATACAGTTATTGCACTTAATCTTAGACAAAGGTAAATGTAAACTGCATTTATTTCTAAAGATGTGTGCAGCGATTGCCACGGGGCAGGCGATGAGCCTCTTTGCTGCCTGTTATTTGTCCAAAGCGTCGTGACGTCATTGTCGGCATCCCTGAGCCAGCTTAGTGGCGAGGGGTTGTCGAGCCCTGAGTGACGTCACTTTTGCTGGTTTTACTTTCCGTTCTCGCGCTCGACGCGCCCGCAACGGGCGGGGCTACGTCAGAATTTAAAATGGCGGTTACGACGCTTTTACGAATAAGATGGAAAGAAAGCTTAAGACATCATTTTTAAGGTGCCTACATTAAAAGTTTCCCAGTTTTTTCTAATCGAAGGGCCCCTCCAACTTCCCTTTAACGAACGCTCCTTGTCGCAAGAGAGCCGAGGGCTCACTCCGGGTTGTCTTTCAGGCCTGCCAGCTGCCGTACATGGAATACCTGGTGGAGCGCATGTGCGCGCTGCTGCTGCGACCGCGCCTGGTACGCCAAGTCGGGCGGGTGAGTGGACATAGCCTGGCGCCACACGTGCGGGGCCAAACGTAGGGGGGGGGTGGAAGACGTCATCCGATGAGGCCGTTTCCTCCCAGGTGCTTTGCCATCAAGTGCCTGATGGAACGGCTGCCCCTGCGCTGGGTGCTGTCCCACCAGTACCTGTTCCTCAAGGCCCTGCTCTTCATCATGATGGACCTCACGGGGGAGGTGTCCAACGGCGCTGTGGACATGGCCAAGTGGGTGTCTTCCTCCCGTTCATTCTCTCGCGGCCTTCATTCGTAAGAGCAGGCCTCCGCACTTCGAATGTGGGCACTTTTAAAGGGCCACTGAAAAAGAAAAATGTTGACGGCGCAAATTTTATTTTCAATTCTGCGCGCAAGAGTCCACGATGTCACGGAATGGTCATACATTCTTTCCACCTTAACAAGATGGTCACACACTCTTTGCACCTCAATGTGATGGCCAAGCTGATCCACCTCTCCTCCATGCGCCTGAAATTCCGGAGAGAAAATAAGTGAAAAGGGGAGGTGACTAACGACTAAATCGCGTCTCGTGCCGTCAATATTGCTTTATAGATAAATTTTTTCGGATAAAATTTGGTTTTTGACACAACATGTCTCGTATCAGATTGTTTAAAAAAGCATTTTTTTTCTTTTCAAGTGGTTCTTTAAAGGGATACTAACAAACGAAATTTCAGCGCTCATTTTTTAATCTATATGTGTCTCAAAAGAGCAGTATCACATGGAACATACCAATATCTTGCTTAAAAAAGCATCGAAAAGGAATTTTAAAACGAATTAATCGGTTAGCAAAGAGCACCTGGTAGGATGTGTCGCTAACGCCTCGTTTGTAACGCTCTGCCTAGGAACCTTGACAGCTGGGGTGACGGAGGTCGTCCCCGCCTCCGGCCACAACGAGGAGAAGGGGGAAGGAGGAACTCCCTTCTTCCCGAGTATCCCTTTGTGTGTCGCAGAAGTCGCTATTGTCCCCCCTACAAGATTATAGAAGATTAACCCGTCAGCTCAGTACCCGCACGTGTGCCAGCCGCTTCCCAGGTGGCTGGAGCGACTAGGGCCATCCTCTCGACCGCCAGCCTCGCCAGTAGCTTTGCTCATCTTGAGACTTGACCTTACGCTCACAATTGCGTTGGATGTCACGCGGGTCTCCGCTGAGCCTTCTCCGAGCGCGCTTGCCGGTGGGGTCGGTTTCTAATCATGAAAACCCTGGCCACCAGGCTCCAGAAGATGCAGAAACGCAGATCGGTTAATGGCTTACCAAGGACTTAGCGGGATCATATTCAACCTGTTACCTGACTGCTGAACACAGACGGGCAATATTTCAAATTTCGTTGAAGTATCCTCTTTAAGAGGGATATTACGAGGTGAGATTTTGACTTCGATGAAAAGTGAGAATTTAGTCGATTTTGCTCGTTTTGCTTTTGCTCCTTTTGTAGCATGGATGCTAGCGGTACAGGATTAGCTATGAAAATATTAAATTTCTCGTCAGCAAGGTTCAGTGATGTAGAGCATGGACACTGTGCTTGCTATGCTCCAGTAACGCAACACTTTACCCAATATCGACGGCCAAACGATTGTTTTCTGTTTGGCTGGGTATCTTTGAGTCCACGAACGTCTCACCGCAAGTGCGCATGCCTGTGATTGCTGCTGGCTTTTGTGCATACCTCACTGTCTGTGGAAGAAATTTTCACGCTAAAGCTTCTAATGGAAAAATATGTCACATGCACATGTTTGCAAGCAACATGTAATGTCGCCATTCCAGCTTGCCTTCAATCACTGTCTTCAGACATCACCGGGTGAAAGCTTGAGACTTGCGGCATCTCGCGAGCACCCATAGTCACTGACAAAATGAGAACGGCCGTGTCTTTCGAACGTCTGGCTTCCAACATGCGCTTTGCGCCTTCCGCCGTGCATTGGTGCACGAGCTACCAAAGCGCGATCGAAAGTTTTTCGCCGGAGGCGGCACAGCTGAGGCTCCTCTCTCTGCCGTTCCCACCTCGTTAGTGGCCATTGCCTCTCTGACCGAACCTTTCGTGTGTTGGTCACGGCAGGGCCAACTTGGAGAAGATGCTGACACTGTGCGGGGGCCCCGTGAGCCCCGAGGGGGCCAGGAGGACTTGGCCGAGGCGCAGCGGAAGTCCCTACACGAGGTTGCACTGGAGCTGGTGCGACAGATCACCTCCCCAAACAGCTGCGTCAGGGAACAGGCAAGGGCGCTTCTCCCCGTCACGCACGTCCGAAAAAAGCTTGCGTCGCACCCTAGTCAACCCTCAGTCGTACTTCATTTGCCTGGGGTGGGAGTCGAACACCGAAACAATGTGAAATGGAAGTGAGAGATTCTGCTCAAGCATTGAAACCCAAGGGTTATATTTTACAGCGGAGCTGTTAAGGGCTAGGTTTTGCGAGGTAAATTTGTGTAAGGTGTGGTTTCATTATCTGAAGAGCAGTTGCCAGGCTGTTGGGCCTACGCAGTTTGGCCCTTTCGAGGACATGCTGCTTTATTTTTGGCTGTGGATGGCTCGAGTGAGTTGATTTGAAGATGTAGAGGAGTATGTACTTGTGCTTTTGTACTGCATACTGCAACTATTAAGGTGCCAAAAAACAGTGGACACACGTGGAAGAGGGACATACACTTAAGCGCTAGTTACAACTGAAAGTTTGATGAAAGTAACATACCACACCCCACAAATGACAAGAAGTGCCACATCATCCACCCGTGTATCTCTACCACTTGTCCTTTTTGGGGCGGGCTCCTGCGGCGTGGGTCTGTCCCTCCTAGTTGTGGGTATGTAGCCACTTCTGAGGTTTAGTTTATGAATGGCTCAAGAGATGGCGTGTTCCGGAATTAACTTTGTGTAGAGATGACAGATGGCGCTTAGCTCATGTTATGAGGCACTCGCTCTGGCGCTGCTCGTAGTTTAGCTGGATGGAGGCAGTAGACAAGGCTGCGGAGCGGAGAGCGCGCAAGGCGGCGGCAGCGCGCGCTCGCAGACAGAATCCAGCCGTGCGAGAGCGAGAGGCCGAAGCATGTCGTCAGGCTGCGCGTCGACGCCGCCAAGATCCGGCCGTGCGAGAGCGGGAAGCCGAATCGCGTCGTCAGTCTGCTCGGCGACGCCGCCAAGATCCGGCCGTACGAGAGTGGGAAGCCGAAGCGGCACGGCAGCGTCGCCAAGATCCGGCCGTACGAGAGCGGGAAGCCGAAGCGGCACGGCAGCGGCGCCAAGAGGATCTGCAGAACGTCAGGGAACGGGAAGCGGCAAGAAAGCGCGCGTATCGGCAGGCAGACCCCGATGCAGCGAGAGCTCGTGAGGCGTCTGCAAAACGCATCAGGCGAGCTCAGCCCGAAGGTGCCGACGCGCGGTTTAAGCGAGACTTTCTAGACGTTTCGTTCGGCCATAGCTGTGGTGTGTGTGATAGATTGTGGTTTGTATACACACACACACAGTGTTTCTCACGTCTTTACATGGCGATGAGTGGGCGAATTAACGGAAGAATCGCTGGTTTACCGACGATTCACTCCGGAGCTTCGCCCACTCATCATCATTCACCACGTGGATATGCTGTGACTTTTTTTGTTTTGCACTTTGATTGGAAGGTACATGTTCTTAAACCTCCCCCCTCCCCCCCTGCCAAAGACATGCCTCTTATTCTCCACCCTGCTGTCCCTGGATACCGTGAGAGACCGTGTCCCTGTTGCCCTCATATCGGTGGCAAACCTGAAGTCCTTCCACACTGGGACATCAACAGCCGTTAGCACTAGCCTGTGTGCAGAACAGTCTATCATCACTGCCCTCCCCCCCCCCCTCAGGCCATGCACTCCCTGGAGGTGCTCGCTCGGGTGTCCCACCAGTCGGTGGCCCAGCTGATGGAGCCCCACAGGGAGCTGCTGGTGGACATGATTCCCCCAGAAGGCCACCTCCTCCGGCACCAGCCCCTCAACGCCCAGATCGGCCTCATGGAGGGGAACACCTTCTGCACTACTCTGCAGCCCAGGCTCTTTGCACTGGGTGAGTTTCACACCCGCTTTGTCAAAGTTGCTCAGCGCTTGGGGTCCCCCAGAGTGTGACCTTTCATTTGCTGTGTTAGTTTTGTAGCGTGAGCTACACTGGCCGAGTTGAGCAGTTTCGCGTGGCCCTCATAATGAGCCGTGCTCATTATGCGAGTTGTGCTCATTATGCGGAACGCGCGGCGGCGGCACTCCGCATAATGAGCACGGCCTCATGAGAGCCACGCGGGGCCGCCGCGCCCGCCCTCGCCCGCCTCGCCAATCTGCACATTCGAGAGGAGTGATGTCATAGCCGCGGCAGATGCACTGGCGCTGCCGCGTGTCCAGCTGTCCGCCTCCGTTGCACGGTAGCCAAGTCTGACGCTGCATTGGAGACGCTTGATAGCGCCTCTGTTTTGTGCGCATATATATCCTGGCATAGCCGAGCTATGCCACCTCAGTCTTTTTTCAGGAGGCTATCTCCACTAGATCGTCATCTTTACTATGTCAGTACCTCAGACATTTGTTTGAGTATTACAAGTGTACTTTAACTCCACTTTATTACATCCCAAATATTTTCTATGGAGAATTCATATTAATATTGCCGGTGATTTGCTTAGACATACACCTTGAGCACATAAATTCTCTTGATTTCGCCCTACGTTTAAGTTGAACCTGAAAGGGGTGCTCTGGAGAATTTTTTAGCTACCCCAACTATAACTATATCTTCTGAATTCTCAGCCTTTATCCTTTCCGATATGTAATTTAATATTGCGAAATTAAAAATAACATTCATTGCCAAAACCGACATTCAAACATTCCCGCGCTTTTTGGTGCCATGAGGTCACTGGCAGGCAGGCTTGCAGGTCGAGCGGGCGGTTGCTGGAGCATTTGTTTCCATGCTGCTGCGCGGGTGCTGGAGCGAGTTTCTAAACCATTTATTTGACACCATGAATCTGCTTTGTACAGTTAGGAACAAATTTTACACTCCAAATAAGTGAACCCCTACCCTCTGCCGGAGGAAGATGTCTCAGGCAGAGGTAGGGAGTTCCACTAAAAGGAGGGAGGTATTCTTTCGGCTGTCTTTCAAAGTGCAGAAGGGCTCACCAGGTGCTGGTGAGCCTTTAAAGGTGCAGCAAAATATTGCTCGCAAGGTCAGGGTCTAGTCGTTTTAGTCTTCATTTTTGCGAAAATGTTTGTGTCGTGCACGCTATGATGATAAATTTGAAAAACAGTTTGGTCAGCTTGTGGCAAAGCAAACATGCCTAGGTTTAGTGGAAACCTGGAGACTGAGGTATGCAATTAAGAAAGACTTTATTAATGTCTAAACTGTTTGTTTTGTCACAAGTATATGAAAAGAAGGAGGGGAGGTATTCTTTCGGCTGTCTTTTGAAGTGCAGAGGGAAAGGGCTCAGCAGATTGCTGGTGAGCCTTTAAAGGAATGCTTGATATACATCAGCTCACTTGCGCCCTTACATTCAGACATGCGTTCATGCCTAACCTTTTGCCAGCTTTTTTTTCCCAGTCTTTTGTCGCTCTTTCTCTCATTCATCTTCTCGACATTGCAGATGTTTGCACACACAATAAACCATTTCGGAAACATGCAGTGCCTTTATCGTCTTTTCGACGCATTATGGGAGCCCTATGTATGGTGCGTGAAGGAGTACCCATAAATAGAAGGAGCGGTTTTTGTTTCTTTAGCCTTTGTGATTTCAAAATGCAAAGAGAACGGGACAACGACAAAACAGCGTACGTATCGGCCCTACTATCCATTCTCCGTGTTCTAAACTCACGGTGATAAGAGAGAAAGAATTTCGCCACTTCTAGGATGCATAGAGCATACGAACCGGCCCGAGCGTACATCAGAAAAGCCCCGCAACTCAGCACAATGCACGCACGAGTGGCCTCGCAGTATTACAGCGGAGCTGTTAAGGGCTAGTTTCCCCAGGATCGTGTCCGGCACCAAAGAAACGTCGACAGAAGTGGCCGATACAACTCTGGTTGCCGCCGTCGCTCATAGATGGCGGTAGCTGTCCAGAGTGTTGTGTTTGCTGGTTGTCTGCTTGCCGCCGTCGCTCATAGAGCGCGGCAACATTTCTTCGGAGGGAGAAGAGCGGGAACGGAACAACCGGCGATGTGCGCAGCAGCGCGAATGGTTTCACAATCGTTGCGAGGCCGCTATAGCCTAAAGCTCGACTGCATCGGGCGCTTCACATTCCCTTGCAAAGAAGAGCAGATCGCTCGCCTGACAAGCCACTGCCAAGAACAGAAGCTACAGCTCCGCTGCTCTTCCTTCTTCACACAGAGTGCAAAGGCTGAAAGTGTTTTCTGAAAAGATCTGTTTGCAGCGTGCTGCACCCGTCCTTACCCCCTCCCGCGTTGTGCCCAGACCTGACCATCACGGAGCACAAGACGTTCTTCACGGAGCTGGTGAGCCTGTGCGAGGCCGAGGACGGCGCCCTCCAGAAGCTGCCGTGCTACAAGGGCTGCGGGGCGGCCGCCCTGGTGTCCCTGCGCAAGGCCGCCCTGCGTGCCCTCGCCACCTGCCATTACCTGCCGTGCCGCGAGCGTGTCTTCCACGTCCTGTACCGGGCCCTCAATGCCCGGGACGCCGAGCTGCAGGAGGCCGCCTTCCGCTGCATGTCCGACTTCGTTTCGGCCTGCAACATCGACATGGACATTGTGAGCCCCCCTTTGCTTTCAATGCAGAACGGTTTCATTGTGCGTTTTCAATGAGAGGGTCGTCACAAAAGAGTGTCGTAACGGGTGCCACAAATGAGTGACATGTTGGGAGCATTACAGACATCAAGATTATGTATGAAGCTAAAGTTTGAGCCCCAACGGGACTCAAACCCGGGTCGGTGCAGCGGCAGTCAGATGGTGTGTGGAGCGCAAGTTCATCTGCTTCTTTCGCAGGGGTTGTGGTGACATCAGAACGTCGAGCTCTGATTGAAGGATAGTGGGTATACCTCAACGCATGCTGCCTTGAGGTCTACCCACCATCCTTCAATCAGAGCCAATCAGAGCTTGGCGTTCTGGCGTCACCGCAACCTCTTGTGCGAGAAACAGACCAATTTGTGCTCTGCACAGACACTGACCTACTAGCACAGCGGTTCTGGTATTCTAAACAATTTTATTTGAATGCAAGCAGGCTGGTGAGAGCGGCAGGTTTTGGATGAAAGTAATAAAATGAAATAGTAAATAAGTAAACCCCTACTATAAAGGGAATAAATGTATATAAATGAATGAAAAAAAATAAACAAACAAAGAAAATAAAAATCAGATAAAGTAATCAATAACTAAAATAATAAAAAGAAATAAATTAATAATATGAACAAAACATTGACCGCATCTCCAAGTGGTGAATGATGTTGATTGGGGCGAAGCTCTGGTGGTGCTTGTCTGCGTAGACGCTGAGCCGCAGCATGCCGAGCCTTTCGTTCGTTTTCATCCATGTCAGAAAGAGAATGTGTGGTATGGAACGTGGTTATATACGCATTTGAGCATTTGACCGCAGCGCCCTCTCATCTATAAACGTTGAGCCAATGCATGCAAAGTTTAACGCGATTATATACGCATTTGACCGCAGCGCCCTCTCCTGTATAGACAATGAGCAGCTACATGCAACGTTTCATCCATGACAGAAACCCCAGCTCTTGAGTTACTACCACATCGCAGAGCCCCTACTCGTCCCGCAGTCGTGGCCGAGTGGTTAAGGCAATGGATTAGAAATCCATTGGGGTCTCCCCGCACAGGTTCGAATCCTGTCGCTGCGCAAACAGATTTTTCATAATTTTTTTCATCTTTTCTTTTTATTTTTTTTTCCATTTTTTTTTATTTTTTGCCCTACACCAGCACGTAAGCTCAGGTGCTCGTTATTTTTTTTCATCATTTTTTTCTTTTTTTTTAATTTTTTTATTATTATTATTTTGTTTTGTTTTGTTCTACACGAGCACCTGAGCATGTGCTCACGTGCTTGTGAGCACATGAACTCCCGAGCAGGAGCACGAGCACCGACGCCGGACCTACGGACGGACCTACAGACATGGCTAGCCCCTAAGGAGCTTCGCCTTTAAAAGTAAAATAAGATAAATGAAAAGAAAACAAAATTAATGTAAATGGATAGCAAAAAGAATGAAAAATGTAGTACAAACGACACACGGAGTGTGCTTGTACGGGACGCGTTCTGGTGCTCCCTGGTCCTTGTCGGCACGATCGAGCGTGTGCAAATTTCTTTCGGTACGCGCCGTTCAAATAACGGCAATGCACCTCATTGCAGGTACACAAAGCAATCCGGTCGCTGCTGATGCTGCTGGGAGACTTCCGGCAGCTGTCGCTGAGCGTGATCCAGCGGCTGAGCTACCTGACGCAGCTGTTCCCGCACACCTTCAACGAGAAGCTGTGCGACCAGCTGCTTCAGCACCTTGGCTGCTGGCTCGAGGTGGCAGCCAGGAACCCACCCCCGGGGCTCACCACCGAGATGCGCCTAATGTGCCGCCATCATTGACATCTTCCATCAGGTAAGGTGGACAGGTGCTACCGCCCTATTGAAAAGGTTCAACCATACGCATCCATCCATTTGTCTTGTGCCTGGAGTCCACTTACACGTCAATGTTTTACGGTCTCAAGCTTGAATTTCTCTCCACATTTTTAAATTCTATCAGGTAGCTACCGGGGCATTCGTGTTCAAGGGAAAGTTGTAAGCGGACAATAAAGTAATAAAATAAAGAAACACTTCAGTTTTGTAATTTGTGATCATATCTCCAGAAAAATTATCACATTGACCAGTGGCATAGCTTGGCCATTCGGCACCTGGGGCCCTTAAGACTTTTGTAGCCTCCCCCCTTTCATTCACTGAGATCGCAACAAGTAAAGCGGGGGGGAGGTGCGCCGGACGGCCGCCAGAGCACCTCCCCACGTGACTAGGACATCTGGTACCCGAGGCCCGGGGACCCCCCCATTACTACGCCACTGACATTGACCACAACATTAATCGTGAAATGTTACCTTGTTTGAGCTTTGCATAACAAACTATGAAGTGAGAGAAACAACCACTTTTTATGGTTAATTTCATGCACTAAACTCACTCAGCTCACGTGCGTGTTAGAAGTGGCTGAAGCACGCACCCACTCTGCCTGCCCACTAAAGTCGCTCAACTAAGGATGATTTGAGTGACAGAGCTGCTACCAGATTTGTGTGGAAAATGACAGATGGATCTGTGCAAGCTGAGTGCAATATTGCAAAACTCATGGAATAGAGTATCACATTTTACTAGTAAATCAAACACAGTTCCACTAATCGGGTGGCATGATGCCAGATTTTGGCCCTACATTTTCCTGTAGACTTGTTACGTACCATAAAGCTTGAAATACGTTTGGGGATGTAAAACAGCGGATTACTGGGCTATTGTAGGAGAAGCGCAGAAGTAAACTCACTACCACTGAAGATACACGCACACCAGAAAAACGGTCACTCATGTCGCGCTGACTTACAACTCAGTTTGTATTTTCGTCTTCTCTCTTTTCCTTTTACCCGTATTAAAATAATATCTCACTTCGTTCTCTTTTGTACAAAACAAATAGCAATGTCTATCACACATTACCTTCGAGAGTCAAGATATAACAATTCTTTTTCAGTAAGCGTTATGGATGGACTACTAACACAAGTGTCATTCCTTTTCATGATGTTAGCTGCCTCTATTATTTCACGTGTTAATTGGTGATAGTTCTTTCCAATTACGGTGCTATTTCTGAAGTCCGCAGTGCACCCACAGTCACTTTTTGCTTTTACCTTTTTTTTTCACTTTTCCTTTTGCTTTTTGGCACTTTTCCTATAATATGAATATCCAACTTGCCCAAGCATCCATTCTAAGCATACTGGGCTAGTTGGCGTTTGATAGACATGACGAAAAAACTACCCAAAATAGACGGGACATGGTCGGAGAAACAAGCAGGACGAGTGCTTGTCTTGTCTGTTTCCTTGTCCTTGCTCCATCTATCTTGTGCCATTTTTATTATGTCTAGGGATCAGTAAGAACTGTGACCCACATTCACCTTGTGTGACCAGATCCCTGCGGCTGGCCCCAACTTCATCCGTCCACTGGTGACGCTGGTGCTGAAGAATGAGCGGGCGCTGATGGTGGAAGCCGGCAGTCCGTTCCACGAGCCGCTTGTCCGCTTTCTCAGCAGACACCCTACGCAGACGGTGGAGTTTCTGCTGAGCGAGTCGAACGTGCAAGACGAGCAGCTCAACCGCTTTCTCGAGGCAAGTGCTGCACCTACCGTTGCCATCTTTGTGCACCCACGCCTGTTGCACTCTCCGAAGCGTTTTGAATTAATGGTGGGGATGTGAACTGGCAGCGTTGGTGGCTTTCTGAGATGGCGGCACAAAATAATCTCTGTAATCGCAGCAGGCAAATTATTTACTCTTACGCATTAAAACATGCTTGCTGGCGTTGCAAATGGCTGCAAGGGAACAAGTAACCTGGACAGCATATTTCTTGGGAATAATTCAGTGAACTTAACTGGACTGACTTGGTGTAGGCAGCAATTGTGATTGACACTTTCTTATGTCACTTTGTGTCTTCTAGTGCAAATGAGTACTTACTGCGCACCAAAGACTCTAAGCTCTAACTTTTGCTCAGCTTGAATTGCCATCAAAAGGGGTTCAATGTACAATAATGTCTCGTTATAACGAAATCGCTTTTTTCGAATTATCGCTTTTATTGAAGTTCAATGTGGTCCCGACCGAAATGCATGCATTTTTAACCGGATTTTTCGAAGTGTATCGGCGGCCGACCACGCTTATTATGAAGGCCGCCGCGTCGAAAGTATGCAAGCATACACAGAGGCGCACGGAGACCCTTGCATTCCCTCCCCCTTCTCCACCGAGGCAAACGGCAAACTGGGAAAACGGAGTAAATGGGTGACAGAGGGCAGAGCGTGCAGAGCTGGCAGAGTGCTGCTTCCGATGCCAATGCACCGACGCGGGCAAGGAGCAGCGTCAACATTCTGACGCTACTTACGGTGCCCGCGGGCAACGCTGCCAGACTCCTGTCGGAATTAGGTCGAGGGAGTGATGGAGCCCGGAGGAGATCATTTCTTCGGGAGCCCCCGATGCTCACGCCTGCGGTGTGCTACAAGCACACGTGCGTCATATGGAAGATTGGGAGTGTTTACCGAAAGTCGCTTGAGGTTGAGAAAAGTGGCCAGCCCATGTCCGGAATCGCCTAAGAATTCAACATTCTGGCATTGGCTGTTCGACACTGTTTACCATTTTGTGGAACAAGCAAGGCATAATGAACATTTTCAAAAAGTTTCTCATGCAGGAGAAAGCGCGCCCGCGATTTGAAGATGAAAGATCACCAACTGCTTTGCGCACGTCATATTTTCTCACGTGAGCATGCATGCCGAGCCGGCGCACGATTTTCATAGCAGGAACGATCTCTACAGGAGTGTGTGAAAACATGTTGGCAAAGCCACCGAGGATAACTTTGATTCGTTTGCGCTTGTCGATGCGGAGGTTCCCGTTATTGCTTTTGCCATGGATGTTGCGATCGTACACCTTGCGTGCAGCCAGGGTAAACACGAAGCGACGTCGGCGAGGCACCTCGGGAAACCCGACGACTGCAGAGACGCGAAACATCCAACAGCTGCTACAAAACAAAGTGGAGTGCAGCGGCAGTGACAGTGTTCTTGCAATGCCTGGAGTAGTTCGAGGAGAACTGGTGCCCAAATGAAATCATCGACAAACTCCACTTAATTATTTTTGTTCTGTACTACTGTCAAGACTGCTACCGTTGCTGGCAGATATATCAGAAGCTTATGATTTTTGCCACCCCGTTGATTTCGTTATAAAGAGAGATTATTGTATTATTGTGGACACAGCTGCCTATGATGCCGGCGAGCACTGTGGCATCGTCTGCTTCGCAGCAAGCAAACGGCCAGCGGGGGGGGGGGTGCCAGTGTTATTGCAAACTGAAATAACAGCCATTCTCCGACTCTTGGATAGCATGTGGCGCTGGAATTACGGAACAAATACCGCTTGCAGCAATTTAGCCAGCTGTGTCCAACAATATTACTTACATAAAGCTTCAAAGGGTCATGCGATCACGTAATCACCATAGGTTACATAATCACGTAAACAAGAGTTACGTGGCCACGTAACACAATCTTGTCACATGCCTTCACATGGCATTATGATTTAATGGGAAAGCATTCGCAACTTACCTTCATTCTTTGCATAAAGTTGAGAGATGCGAACTCATTATGGGGGTCTTAGCCTCTCGAACAAGTCCAAAAGCTTCAGAAAGTCAAAGATGACAATAGATGCGGAAGAGGTCTAAAATCGCTAAAACGTCAGTGGCCAATGCTACATATTTATAAAGCCTAGATATTGCCATAAATGTCAAAGAGGCTAGGATGCCCACATTCTCTGTCTCTCAGCTTCGTGCAAAGAATCGAGGTAGCGGCGCTTGTAATCTCCGGCCGATGCTCTGGTCTCTCTTGTGCAACGTGCGACGACTCGTCTGCATCCTCCCGTGCAGCACCTGCTGAAGGGCGACCGTGGCCAGCCCTTCCGAGAGGTGCTGGAGGAGCGCTCCGAGCGGCTGTCCCAGCTGCTGGAGGCAGGGAGGGGAGCTCCAGCACCTGGCCATTCGGGTGGTGTCTCTACTCTGCCGGCGCAAGGAGGACTTCCTCAGCGAGCGCCCCGCCCTGGTGGCACGCCTCAGGGCCGTCTGGGTCTCCGAGTCCTTCCAGGTACGGCCCCCGCAACCCGCTCATTCGAGTTTGGGTCAGGGGCAGCCAGAAACTTGTCGGGACCATCCTGAGTGCGGGTTGTCGGGCGTCATTAAAATCCGTAGCCTTTCACCGCAGTGTGAAAAGCTCGAAGTCTGCGAGCAGCCGAAGCGTAGTCAAAGCTAGGAAGCTTTCGCTGTAGACGGGACGACCGAAGCTCCTCCCTGCCGTCCTCACCTTGTCGGTGACTATATTGATGCGTATATTAGGGGCGAAGCTCCTTAGGGGCTAGCCATGTCCGTATGTCCGTCCGCCGTCTGCCGTGCTCGTGCTTCTGCTCGTGAGATCACGTGCTCACGAGCACGTGAGCACATGCTCACGTGCTCATGTAGGGCAAAAAAATTGAAAAAAAATGAAAAAAATATTATGAAGAAAAAAAAAGAGTAGGGGGTTCTGAGATGCCATCCCATCTGTCTGCTTAAAAAAGAAAAAGAAGAAAACCACACATTCTCCTACTGCCATGAATGAAAAGGACCAAAAAGCTCGGCATGCAGCGCCTCAGCGTCTACGTAGACAGCAAGCTGCTCCGGAAACCAGGGCGCGAGAAGCTGTTGCACAGCGTCAAAAACGCCAAGCGGACCCGGAGTTGAGAGCTCGGGAAGCGGCGGCAAAGCGTCAACGCCGACAGCAAGCAGCAATACCTATGACCAAAATCAGTATCATCAGCACCACCCGAGCTTCGCCCCAATCAACATCATTCACCATGTGGAGATGCGGTCATTTTTACTCATGTTCACTCTTTATTTACTCAGTTGCACACAGCATAGCCTTGTGGTCGCTGAAGTGTAGTATGTGGGGAGGGAACACACTGCAAACGTGAGTCAACGTCCTTGCCTAAGAGTAAGTCGAGACAGTTGCTGTTATGAGGTGTGGGTTCCTTCACATCTGATACACGCGCAAACCGAGTTCTGCGGTCGGGAACGTGTAGCGGCGTCCCCCACCAATCGTAGGAGACGCCGTCTCCTGGCAAAAGCCAGGTGCGCACGCTTTGCCCGACGTCGCCTGGAACAGAGTTTTCTGCCCGATGCCACACCGACGCCTTGAATGCAGCTAGGAGGTCCCTATAACAGCTATCTGTGAACGATGCAAATGAGAATGACTTGGCAATGCTCTGAAAAGATACGGCAATTCTGCAGTAATCAATAATTCAAAATACACCTGCAAACTTTTTTAAAATTCTCGTTCATGTATTTTTCTGTCCTTTCTGCGTGAGCTTTCCCTCCACGGTAGTAACTATGTATAGCCCTCTTATAACAAAAACACTCAGCATCGGAAATCAGTTTGTTATTTCTGTTTTTCGTTATATCTGGAAAATAGTGACAGGATAATGTTTTTAGAGCAAGGGTTAATTGCTTACCGGAAAAGCTACTGATCCGCGTCTGTACAACGTGCATTAGAGGTCTTCGCAAATGCAGGCACTAATGTTTCCAGTTGTATAAAAACGTTTTGGCGAGCGCATCAACTGCCGCGGCTGCCGTTTCGTTAGACACCAACATGATCATGATGAAAAATCGCGCACAAAAAGACAAGGACAGACGAGGAAGGAACACAGAACACAGACAGGCGCATACTCACAACTCTGGTATATTAGGTGAAGAAGGAAAGATGAAGCAAGATTCATTCATGACAGGGGACACTGGCACCATGGGGAATACAGTTCAGTCACAATCAAATGTTCGCAAAAAGGCAATTTCTTTTTTGCTCAAAGCAACTGATGGCCGACTAACGCAGCGATCGGCTAGACTCAAGATGGTAAACGCCTCGAGCACCTTGCACGTTTGTTTTTCTTTAGAGCGCTTTATCATTGAGGTTTTTTCTCAAGATGGTGTGCACGTACAGCTCTTACAATGCAACGAAAGGTGACCTCCTACAGTTGATGTTAAAGAAAGATTGTGCTCTCGCAGCCGGTCATTCAGAAACAGTCCATTCTGTCCAACATAGCATCTTCCACAGGAAGGAGGAATGCTATATGCAATGCCCGACGAACAGGGAACAAAAGGCTGCACATGTTTTTTGTGGCACATGTTTTTTGATAATTTTTCCGCTTTGGCCTTAAAACAAATTTGCCGCATTTTTTTAGGGGTCGATAGTGTACGGGCACACCATACCTACTTGCCACTTGTTTCAGATTACGCTATATTTTGTGCAGATATGGCATAACAACCAGCCAGTTTTTAATGCGAATAGCATTCTTTGGATACTTCACGCACTTTTCGTCTATCTATGTATCTATCTGGCTATCTAACCTCTTACGCCGCGGGTCGATAAATAAATAAAAAAGACCGGCGCCGGCTGGGATTCGAACCGTTGACCCTTTGATCAGCAGGCAGACGCGCTAACCACAGAGCTATGAAGGCAGTCATTCAACGCACTCTAAACGGTTGTTTATATCTTTACCATAGGACGCGCTTTACAGCGCTGTCACAGCTACCGGTGCGCGCGCGTTCCATGCACCCTCTCCCGCGCTCGGGAGAGGGTGATGTAGCGGCCGTGCTCAGCCTCACGAGAGCGGAATGAGCCCTCGTGCATGGAACGCGCGCGCACCGGTAGCTGTGACAGCGCTGTAAGCGCGTCCTATGGTAAAGATATAAACAACCGTTTAGAGTACCGTTGGTTGAGACTAGCTGAGACGCCAGAAAGTCTGGTCGGTACCATTTTGAGTGTTTGTGCGTATGGCGCGTGCTTTGCTCGCCTTCCTAAGTGACACAAACGCACGTGCTGGGCTGCGGAGATCGTGCGCAGGGCTGTGAAAGTGTCAACAAATTTAGAATCGCCTCAAGAGTGGGCTGGCGTATCTAGAGTGTGCCGGCCACCTGACGAACGCGCATAACTCCGCACCGTTTGATGCTATTCGCATTAGCGTAGATAATCATTCCCAAAGGATGGGTTCTGCTGATTTTTTTCTTGTCGACTTATTTTTCTCATCTTTTACTTGCGAAGAGAACGTAACTGTGTTGGAAACGTGCTTTCACGGAACAGACATTTGCGCTGTATGCCAATCGGTGGTGTTCGTAGCGCATATGCAAACAACGGACTTTGCAATGGTAAAATTATCCTTTGATGAAACTAATTCAAGTTTTGATTTTAATATATCTCTTGTGCACCCGCGCTAAAGACAAGCAGAAAAATTGGCGTTTTTGTTTATTTTTTTAGCTTTTTCTGAGCTCATTGAGACATGCCCCCTACTTTTTTTAAATAAATTTCAGCCTGAAGGAGGGTGGACGATGAATCGGGATATTATGGTATCTACGTCGCTTGTCCTGCGGAGAAACATTTCACTTCTCCGCAGAGGCGAAGAATGCGAGCAGCGTCATCTTCTTGAGGTATGCGCTCGCACGAGCGCTGATCGCAGCGTTGTCAATTAGCAGCTACGTTTTATTTCCTGTTTATTTTAGTGCAATTAAACTTTTAGAGTGCTTCACCGAATTCAACAATTTTTTGGAAAGTTTTATTCATTATATCTGCGTAGGCCTTCCAAGCTTTTTTATTAAAGTGGACTCAGATACGCATTGCAACTATACGGACGGTAGCAGAAAATCTAAATTTGTTCGTTATTTCCGGGTTCCTTATAAGTGGGTTATGCTGTATAATGGCACATTCTGTTTCTCTTTGCCGAGAGAGTGAGGAAATCTATATATCTCTTCTTTCCGCAGGGGCTGCTGGGGGGCCAGGGTCCGCCCGCGCTCTCCCAGTGGAAGGAGCCGCAGCTGCTGTGTCGCTGCCTGCTGGGCCTGGTGCGGCAGCGACCGCAGGAAGTGGAGCTGCTCTTCCAGCTCCTGCGAGCCTTCACCGGGCGCTTCCTGCCAGACTTCGGCTTCCTCCGGGAGTTCCTCGACCAGTGGGCAGCGCGTAAACAGAGCGTGGAGTGGAAGCGCGCCGCCTTCTTCCGCTTCGTAGAGGCCTTTGGGGACCCCACGTTCCCGCAGCCCCTCCTGGCCAAGGTCTGTTGAACGCCGGAGTTGTACACCGTACAACACCGGTATCGGCAGCGCGCGCGACCAAAGCTTCATTGTGGTCGGCCTTGCACGATTGGCCAAACGCCCGCCGTGACGTCCCAAGTACCACCGACCCTACTTTTATTACCCTTTCATGGTCACTGACGTACCTGTACGTCAGCGCGGAGGCGTCCCGCATGGTTTCTGACGTACCCGTACGTCCGCAACTGCTCGTTCAAAAATTCGCGCCTCTTCTTGAACAGGAGCGTTCCCGGGAAGGTGCTGCCATCTGGTAGGTTTGTAGGGAACTACAACCGTGTAATTGCAATCATGTTTCTTTTGGCGCGGCTTTTGAAATTGCGAAACTGGACAGCTCTGTGCAAGTGATGCTTCGAGATAGCCGCCCGTGCCGGCTGCTCTGGAGGTAGCATAGCGGAGACTGGAGCGATGGCTCTTCGGGTTCAGACTTTGAACCATTCTCGAACTCAGAGTCGGATAACAGCTCGACATCCGATGCACAGCTGGAAACCAGCTCGGTTCGGAGTCCGGAGTCTAACACACAGCCGCTCTGTCTTCTAGACTGTCTCGGAAGCGGGCGCGTCGAAGTTTTGGCCCTTTCTGTTTTATTCAGCCTGCAGCGAGTGTGCTGCAGATGTTTAGAAAGTGTGTGTACTATTTATTTTAAGTCTTAGATTTTTTTATGCGACAATAAACTAGTGTATAATCTTTTGCTAACGTGCCGAGTAAAACTCGACCACGGGGCGGGTCTTTGGACAGAAAAATGCGACCATGAAAGGGTGATGGAGATGAGAGGAATATCACACTGTCGACTTCGATAGGCGTGGGCATAAGGATGCGACGACTCCGGGCTTCCGCCGGGCTTCTCGACGCTACCGTCAGAGTTCGTCGCTGGCAGTCGATAATCGCGGTCAAGACGTTGCAGATAGGCACCATAGAAGGAGCCACCGAAATGTGCCGTCTTCAATAGTCACCGGCCAAATGGGAACGAAGAGGGTTGCCTTTTGAGCGCCATAACTCCTGCACGCGTTTTGTGCCTTCCGCCCTTGCCTGCTCTAGGTGCTCGAGACACCAAAAACAAGGTAGACAACTGGTGCAGGAGGTGGGACAACCAAAGTCGTTCTTACCTTGTTAGTGACCATAGTGCAAAAGCTGACATTGCCACGATTAAAGCGGATTGGCATTCCAACAAAGCTAACTCAGATTTCGTCTTTGTCCATGACGTCACGTGACCCGACGTCTCGTCGCAGTGTGGTGACTGCGGCACAAAGTCATCCCGTCACGTGGATTGAGGAACGTTCAATGTCGACTCGTTCTTTAACGGGATGTCACATCACGTGACCACTTCGCGTGACGTCGGGTCACATGACGTCAAGTGATTAGTCGGAGTGTGTCAACAAAAACAAGTCGTGACATCCTACCGTTTCTCGTACATCGCTCTTCTGCATGAGATGGTTTGATCAGTGAATCGAAATACAGCCACTTTCTTTTTTTGCCTTTGCATTTGTTTTTTTGAGGTATTGAACAACAAACTTTACCACGCAAGTTGGTGGAGCAGACAAGTGTAGCGCATCACTCAGAGTAGCTTATATGGCACTGTTTCTGTTGGTAATGGGAGGGCAACGATGGGGCTTGTCTGTACTAACTTAGTCGCACTCTCTAGATGTAATTGCAGTTTTCCTTAGGGTGGTTTCACACGACCCGACTTTCATTTCTTAGGGAAGACATTTTTGGCTTTAATTCTAGCCGGATTTCGAAAATGCATGTAAACGTATTCAAGGATGAAGAAAGAATAAAACAATTAAAACTGGGACAATACAACACATCTTTCTTTTTTCTTTTATGTTGGGACTGGGACGGGACATGGCTCAGAAATGTAGGTATGCTTGGGAGAAGAGCGTGTTGGTTCAGTTCAAGGATGAAGAAAGAATAAAACAATTAAAACTGGGACAATACAACACATCTTTATGAAAGATGTGTTGTATTGTCCCTGTTTCAATTGTTTTATTCTTTCTTCATCCTGAACTGAACCAACATGCTCTTCTCCCAAGCACTACCTATTTCTAAGCCATGTTCCGTCCCAGTCTAACATGAAAAAAAATGAAAGATGTGTTGTATTGTCCCAGTTTTAATTGTTTTATTCTTTCTTCATCCTTGAACTGAACCAACACGCTCTTCTCCCAAGCATACCTACATTTCTGAGCCATGTCCCGTCCCAGTCCCAACATAAAAGAAAAAAAGAAAGATGTGTTGTATTGTCCCAGTTTTAATTGTTTTATTCTTTCTTCATCCTTGAACTGAACCAACACGCTCTTCTCCCAAGTAAACGTATTCGTTCCTGCCTAATGCCATACAGCTAACTTAGCCAAAATTTAAATAACTGAATGTCACTTTCTAATGCAAAAGCATTATTAAGCTACAACTCAAGATTTTCAGCCATGTATATTCTGGCCTTGAATATTTTTCTCCTCTAAGTTTAGCGGAAATTTTACATCACGGGACCTATGCACCAATTCGGGTTCCCCGCCAAAATTAGCGGAAAATTTACGTCGCATGATGTATGCACCAATTCAATTTTCCGCTAAATTTTGCAGGAAAATTTACGTCACGACCTAAGCACCAATTAGGTTCCCCGTTAAATTTGGCTGGAAAATTGACATCATGTGACCTATGCACCAATTCAGTTTCCCTGCAAAATTTGGCAGAAAATTTACTTCATGATCTATGCACCAATTCAGGTTCCCCGCTAAACTTAGCGGGAAGATTGACGTCACTTGACCTATGCACCAATTCAGGTTCCCCGCTAAATTTGGCGGAAAAATTGATGTCACGTGACCTTACATCATGGCATCTGCAGACAAATTCAGGTTCCCTGCTAAATTTAGCTGAGAACCTGCCTCTGTGTGCAACGATAAATGCTATCGCATTCATAGATGATCACCCCTGTGGTTTCTACAAATATGCTACCCTGATATTTTTCTTTGGAAAGCAGTTACTTTTTTGCTACCTTGTGTATTCGTGTCACAATGTATAATGGCTCATTTTATTTTAATTTTATTTTACTAACTTTAAATTTTACGGCACAGAGAAAGGTTCTGTATAAAATCTCCAACAATGTAACATTGACAATCTCAACAATTGTAGCAAGGAAGCTTAAATACAGATATGAAGGATTAATGGCGAACACAAACGGATAGGGCTAGTGGCACACACTGATTATGCTCGTATGACCAGATCGTCGATGGAGACTTTGTAAGATCGGTTTGATTCAATAAACTAAGAAGCTTTGTGACTGACGTTCCTCGGAGCTTACCTCCAACAAATCTGCAGAAGACTCGGGTGTTTGCACGTCGTAGCAGCAAGCTCATGCTGCAACTGCAGGTACTCCAGCACCTGCTGGTGCCGGCCTTTGCGGCTTCGTTTGAGCGTGGCGAGGGGGAACAGCTCATCGGCGGACCTCCCATGCCAGACCGAGACTTTCCGGACAATGTCATTAGCGTCTTCATCAACCGTGTCATCGACCCCGAAAACCCGTTCGGAACCTCGGACGCCGTGCGGATCCTCTTGCTGCAGTTCTCCTGCCTGCTGGTGGAGCAAGCTTCGCCCCACATCCATGATGCTGCCAACAAGTGAGGGTTGACCTCTGCTCGATTGTGATCGTTTAGACGAAATCTGACACTGTGGCAGCTTAGTCTTCGGAGGCTTCCAGCATCGGATCTACCGCGAGGGCAGAAATTGCCAAGCTGCCTATTTCGGTTGGCTGGTGTCCTCAGCTGTTTTACTAAATCCCCATACTGGGGGCTAAAAAATGGGTGTGATAGCCTCTCAAATATTAAGATGATGGAATCTGCATAACTTCTTTTTAATTAAATGTGAGAGCGAGGAGTGACTGCTGATTTTCCCGTCCAGGCGCCAAGGCATCAAGCTACGCCGCCTGATGACCTTTGCCTGGCCCTGCCTGTTGGGCAAGAACTGCGTGGATCCCGCCACCAAGTACCACGGGCACCTGTTGCTGGCACACATCATCGCCAAGTTTGCATCCACAAGAGGATTGTGCTTCAGGTACCCTTCCCTCCAGGCCAGATCCTCTCTTGTTGCATTTTTGAGCAACTGGTGCAACTTGGACAAGAGGATTTTTGTAATAGTTTTAGTACAGCATGCTTTGAGTGATGACACCACCCACTCAAAGTGAGTTCCTTGGGGAAAATAAATATGTAATGTTGGGAATGCTTGAAGTGTAGTTTTAGTGCCCTTTCTGAAGCTGTAACGGGTGACTATGCACTCACTTCCTCTGTTCTCTTTTAGCGCAGGCAGAGATGAAGGTAGCAGAATGTGGGGCTGTTTCGTATCGGAAAAGTGTCACCATCCGCTGCGGGGCATTCCCGGTTTATTCTTGTCCGTGTTCTGTGTCTTCGTAAAAGTTTAGTATGACATCTGCAAGCTACAAGTTATAAAATATGTTCTACGTTGAAGACCTCGAAACACAAAACATACCGTAATATCCTGAGAAATGCCCCACCCCTTGATAGATAACCCACCCCTATTTTTACAGTGGAGCGGTTAAGGGCTAGGTTCCCCAGGATTGTGTCCGGTACCAAACAAATGTCGACACAAAACTCTGGACAGCTACCGCCATCTATGAGGCGACGGCGGCAACCAGACAACTGGCTTGCCGGCCTCACTCACATGCGCCATTCACACTGGAAGCGGATCCGCGTTCGCAAAGCGGTTGCGTAACGCTGGTGTGTACTAGAATCAGTACAATTGCACGCGCACTTGATGTCATTGAGTGCACGTGCAATTGTACTGGATCTTTATACAACCCGCGTTCGCAACCGCTTTGCTAACGCGATCCGCTTCCAGTGTGAATGAGCGGTCAAAGATGGCGTCAACCTTTCTAGCCTTTCCACGCTGGTTTTCACCAGAGTGTAAGGGCTCGAATTTCTCTAGGCGTCGTCCTAGATGTCGTTCTAGATGTCCTAAACGTCGTCTTTGAGGTCGTCCTAGACGTCGTTCTAGACGTCGTCCTAAGCGTCGTCCTCTAGGCGTCGTCCTTGAGGTTGTCCAAGAAGTCGTCCTTGGGGTCGTCCTACCATAGTACAGCTTCGCTGGTCTTCCTTCTTCACCAGAGTGGAAAGGCTGAAAGCTTTTACTTAATTTGCTATTTTGTTTTTAGAAACACAGATAGCCTACTATAAGTACTAATTGCAGGGCCCTGGCCAATGGTGACCTTAGCAACAATAGTGTTACTTAACCACGGACGGCGATAAGTGGACATTTCTGAATGGGAAGGGCAGTTGTCTTTGGTTCATCTCAGAGCATCCTGTCCTCTTACATTTGATGACATAAACAGAAACTTGTTTATGAGAGGATTTCCCGAAGACAAAGTTCTCAGCACCCTTTATGCCTACTATTCATTCGGTTTCGGTTTCTGCGGGAGATGCGTTTTCTTTTTCCCCCCGCCCGTCAGCGCTGCTGCAATCTTAGTTATTGGGACATGACAAAGACTCCCCAGGACTGTTTGGCTCCGTTCTGGAGGTCTTCCGATCCGAAATATTGAGCGTTTTATTTCGAAACATACAAGCAGCTCGAACGGCCAAGAAGTCTCTCTTTGCGAGGAGGTGCGTTCCCTCTCCCAGGTGTTCCACAGCCTGCTGAAGGCACACGCGGTGGAGGCCCGCACGGTGGTGCGGCAGGCCCTGGAGATCCTGACGCCGGCCATGCCCGCCCGCATGGAGGACGGAAACACCATGCTCACCCACTGGACCAAGAAGATCATAGTGGAGGAGGGCCACACCCTTGCCCAGCTCGTCCACATGCTCCAGCTGCTCTACCGGCACTACAAGGTGCGGCCCCTCCTGCACCCGCACCTGTCGCTGACCACTGTAGGGAGTGCAGACTTTCGACCAAAGGGCTGCCGTCTGCCGCGTTCGCAAATTTTGTGCGCTTGGTCAGCGTCTGCCATCTTTGTGGGCGGAAAAGCGGGAGACGTATTCCAGGTGGCAGCTGTTCTCGCCGGTTTGTTATTCCCTGCAAATTGGGGTCGTGGTAATATTTGCAGTTAGTGCCAAACTTGGTAGAAAAGGTGTTTCAGTATATATACTACATGTATGTGTAGTATTTTGAAATTGGGTGCTGTGGGGCAAATAATTGTTACTTTTTCTCTCTTCGGCATTGCTTCCCTGCAGTACAGTGGTTTTATGTGGAGAAGCAGTTCTCTTGTGGAAACACTGGCCATACTTTGTGGTTGTTTTTTGTGTTCTTCTTGTTGCAACCACTGAGCAGGGAAGTGCTTTGTAGTACCTGCATTTACCTTAAACGGGAGCTTAACAAGCGCTATCCTGTGAAGGTTTCTTTGTGTTCCAACTAGCCCATGTTGAACATCGAGCATTGTTTTCTCTTCTTTTGTTTGCCCCCTTCATACTTCTGCGGGAATCCATTGATGTATGCTGGTTCTCCCACGCTGCATGTGCGTCACGCAGGTGTACTACCCCGTGCGCCACCACCTGATTCAGCACATGGTGAGCTCAGTGCAGCGCCTGGGCTTCACGCCCAACGCCAACATTGAACACAAGAAGCTGGCCGTAGACCTTGCGGAGGTCGTCATCCGCTGGGAGATGCAGAGGCACCGGGAGGTCGAGGTAGGTCCCTTCTTTACTGGTAGGCAAAAGCCTGGAAGTGGAAGGGCTACGGAATTTAGGGAGCTTGTGAGAGTTGGGGAAATGAAGAAGGGATATTTAGGGAGCTTGTGAGAGGGAAATTATGAAGGAGAATTTAGGGCACTTGTGACAGTTGGGGTAAATTTGGCAGGTGAATTTAGGGATAATATAGTAAGGGTGCAGGCAAGCTGTTGAATGTTAACCATGTTGAATAAACCTGAGACTGGGGCAGAAATGAACGTATAAGTCGAAGAAACAAAAAAGGACAGGACGACGTCTGATTACGTCGTCCTGTCCTTTTCTATTTCTTGATTTATATGTTCATTTCTGCTCCAGTTCAGGTTTCAACATGGTTAGAATTTAGGAGCTTGTGAGAGTTTTGGAAATGAGGTGTGGATTTAGGGAACCTGAGAGATTGGGGAAATCAGAAAGGTGAATTTAGGGGCCTGTGAGAGCTGGGGAAATAAGCAAATTTCAGGAAAAAATATGCCGAAACTTGGGGAAATTTGTGAATAGGTGTTTTACTTTATGGATGTTTTTCTGACTCGTTCATCCAGATGACCTGGGGTAAAATTTTTGCATTTACACACTTTGTGCAAACGTCAGTTTAGGTGCCAATATGACATGGCAGGGTACTGCGGCACGTCTCCACTGACGGAGGCGCGCCTCATGGCTGGTTGTGGGTGCACGCACAGTAATCATGCTCTATAAATTGCAAACTTTTTTAGGGCGCTTTTGGCGTGCCTTTTGCCGAAGAAAAAGCGCGCTACGAAGCTCACTCAGCACGGAGAGTGAACATGACCATTCTTAAGCCTTACCCCTTTCACGATATCACTGTGTCAAAACCGGATCGCAGACGGCGGCGTGTTTGTTGCCAATAATGCATCCGATGGACTAAGCACGTCCGGGGCTGGGCAGTTCCTCGACCCCAGCTTCACTAGGTGTGGCGCTGGTCGGTTTTATGGTTGATCACTTCCGCAACCACGCAATTGCGGCCATGAAGAGAGCGGCTTGGCTTGGCTTGGCTTGACTTGGCCTGGCCTCTTGGCGGCAAAAGAAAATTGGCAGACTTGGTGGCTAGCCGGCTAGCTAAGTCGGACACAGTTCAAGACTCTGTGTCGTTTGTTGGGGGTGCATTCATTATGCGAGTAAATATGATGGTCGGGGAAATCGAGGGGTTTAATTACGGTAGAAAATGTGCTCCCATGCCTAATTCGAGGGTCACCAAGCCACTGGCAAAGTAGCCTGAAGCATTTCCCTGAACACTCAGAACAGACCAGGAGACACTCTTGTTCTAGCCTAGTTTGCAGTGAAGGAAGGTAACACTTATATCCACTTGTGAGAAGCATTCGTCAAGTTTCTAGCAAAGCGTGTGAACTACAGTGTCTTTTTGATAAACAAACTTAATCAAAAGAGCAAGTAACAAACCAGAAAGAGAAGTAGTTAAAGCGTCTTTTCATCAAATCTTTTGGCAACGACTGCCTTAGCGTGCCATCTATTTTACTCAGTGGCATCGAAGTTTCCCATCTTGATGGTTTTTGTAGATGCGACCATGCGGGTTAATTGTGTGAAGGACTGACCTGTGTGGCTTATTTTGTGTGACACCGTTCGTACCGGAAGTGGTGGCTGTTTTCGCAGGAGTGTTTGCTCACGTGCGCTGGGCAATGGTCTGCTTGATTGTCTGGATTAAAGTTGGTTGAAAGTCAGCACCCTTCCATGTTCTATCTGTTCCTTCTTCGTCTTTGTGTTCTTTGCGCTTTTAAGCTTTTTCCATGAACAGTATGTCCCTGTGACGTTTTGCACGTTCAGATGTCCAGTCCCGAGGCCCCCGGGATGAAGCGTCCCGCCGGGGGACATGGCCGGGGGGACTTCAGCGGGTGCGCAATCTGTCCGGCCCCAGCGGACCCAAGCCGGGCCCCGACGGGAGCCGCCCCATCGAGAAGCATCACGCAGACGCCGTGGTCAACTTCCTGCTCCGCATGGCCTGCCAGGTCGGTTGTTCCTGCTCTCTTCCTACTCGGGCACTGGGTAGCCTCGAGACACATCGCAGTTGGCTGTCTCACTCTTTCAGGCAGCCCATGTGATCCTGAACAAAGGGAGAGCCAGTAAGCTCTGAAGCATTAAACCTAAAACACATATCCGTGCTTGTATCTCATTTGTGCGATATTTGAGGTGTTTCATGCCAGCACTCCTCGATTATTTTCGCGGCAGCTGTATGCCGATCGCTTGCAGGTTACGTGCTTCTTGACATTGCTCGTTTCTGCGAGTGTTGCAGGGGCGTCTCGTTGTCAGAACTTAGAAGTGCGACTGAGTGCAGGGTTCCGCATCCCAGGTGAATGAGACGTCCACCAACATTGGCTCCCAAGGGAGGTGCTGTCCAGACGCTGCGTGGCCCTCCTCAAGACTGCGCTCAAGCAGGACGTGTGGCCAAACTCTGAGCTGAAGCTCGCCTGGTTTGACAAGTTGCTCACAACTGTGGTAAGCCCTGCCATTGTTGTGCTGGACAAGCTCGTGTAGGTTTGCCTGCACAGACCTCCCAAGTTTTAACACAATGGGTTTTATGCAGCGTCTTCTATGAGAAGATTGTCATGAACATGCGGCATAACGAGCAAATGGCAGAGGCCTTTAGGGTTGCTCTTTCCCCCCCTTTACTACATGTAGAGTTATGTAGGGTCGGTGGCTAACTATCATGCTAAAGTGAACTCTTTGGCACAGCACGTGAGGGGTGGTCGCACTCTTTGCAGTCTTTCCTGTCGCGCTGCTCCATCTCGCGGCGCTGTGTCAGAAATGGGAGTGAATCTTTGGTGGGTGGTGCCATTCAGACGCCCTTCTCTTCTTCCCTGGATGGCCTATCACATTCTGTGCTTAGCAGTTTTTGGCAGCATGATCAAGCATGTACTCAGCGTCAAGATCGAACTGTGTCGCCACCGTGTGGCTGAAATTGGAAACATGCGAAAGCTGGGATACCGCCGTGCGTCATTTGCTACGGGCGCACGTTCAGAAGCATGGATCTCAACGACGCAAGCCCGTTCCCGGCTGAACTGAGCCCTCCTCATAAAACGCTTGTTGTTTTTGTTGTCGTTTCTTCCCACTGAAGGTTGTGTTGTATCGATTCACATACGTGGAAATTCAGCAAAGCGATTATTATTAAGTCGGAAGCTTCCATAATCTTAGTGTTGTGGTTTGTATACAACCGCTGGTCCCACATATTTTTGTTGTCTCGCACAAACCATAGCTTTCATAAAACATTGAATGTTGATTGGAGCTGTGGTTTGATTGAAAAATTAACTCGACTGATCACTACCCTTTAATATTTAATAGACTAATCAGTTGATAAATCCGTTAGTTGATTTTTCACCATTCATATTGCATGGAAGACATTAAAACTACACATTTTTTAAGGCTATTTTTACTATGCCATGAATGGCATATTGCATGACCATTTTAAACTTCACGTTGTGACGCCTACAGAAATATGAACACGGAAGCCTTTTTGAAGTGAAGTAATTTTTAAGTTACTATTTAAACAGTATACCGTATTTACCTGTATAATGAACACACTTTTTTCCCGAAAAATTGACTCATATTTGGGGGGCGTCATTACTCAGGGTAAAATTTTTGCATTTACGCACTTTGCGCCAATGTCATTTTAGGTGCCAATATGACATGGCAGGGTACTGTGGCACGTCTCCACTGACGGAGGCGTGCCCTTGGCTGGTTGTGGGCGCACCACAGTAATCATGCTCTATAAATTGCAAACCTTTTTTGGGCGCTTTTGGCATGCCTTTTGCCAAAGAAAAGCGCCCTACGAAGCTCATTTGGCACGTTGACTGACCACTCTGACCGACCGCTCTGATGTATGTGAGCAGGACGCTGCCCAGCCCAACTATGGGAACATCTGCACTGCCCTGGAGCTGCTGGCCTTTCTGCTGACCATCCTGCGCAACGAGACCATCCTGGCCAGCTTCAAGCCGCTCCAGAGGGGCATTGCTGCCTGCATGACCTGCAACAACTCAAAGGTGACCCTTTGTGTGACGATGGTTAAAGCTTTCACACTAACCAGCTACACCATGCATTTTGAGGATGTTGTCACTCATATCTTTGTACAGTTAAACCTCGATGTAACGAAGTCGGTAAAATTCGAATTTACTTCGTTACATCGAAATTCGCTACATAGAAATTCGAAAAAAAAAAAACGTTAAAGAAAGTTCCCACAAATGTTTCTCAAGTGCACAAAACTCACCGAGGACACCTTTATTTCGGTTGAAAGTAGTTCGTCGTCTTTTCCTGGGCCACTCTTGACATTATTATTCGCATCACACTACGTTAGCATAGCCAGATGGCCTGCATCGCGTCTTCGTCTTGCTGTGTGCTCGTGGACCGCTCTCAAGACATTGATCACGTCCACCACTTCATGGTTACTGGGCACATCGCAGGTGTCTTGCTCATCAGGCTCGCTGTTGCCACGAACATAGCTAGCTATCGCCTCGTCGGTTACCTCCTCCGTCGCAATGATAGCAGAGTCGACGTATATAAACTGTCGTCGAGGTCGACGTTGTCCAGGGACGGCTCCATCGCCTTGAAGGCTCTATCACCCAGGACAACGAGAAACGCACGCTTTTAGTTAGGCCTCGAAACGAACTACGCAGTGCAAATGAAGCCGACGGACGAAACGGCGGCGGTTCTAGTGGCCGTTCTGTACGCCACACTCGCCAGACTCGGCCTGTTCCACCCTTTGCGCTTTATCGGTGGCCCGTTTCAGCACGTCTGCTTTTCAAAATCTCCTTTGGGACCCAAAAGTTCGTGCCGAATTGTCCATGAAACTTCGTTACATCGAAATTTCGGCAAAAGGGACTTCGTTACATAGAGGTAAAAAATACATGGCGTGCATACACTTGCGGTGAGAAAAAGGTATGCACTTCGTTACATCGAGGGTTTCGTTACATAGAAGTTCGTTACATAGAGGTTTGACTGTATTTTATTTCGCACTGTTTACTTCAGTTTCCTTTCTTTCACATGGTATATGTCTTGAGAGCACTCTGTTACGTAACGCCGAGCACACTCACAGCTATGGGTGTCAACAGATGTAAACACCGAGAGAAGAGTAAAGATGAAGGACATTTTGCAATATTGATGAGGGGCAATGATGTATCCTGTCAACGCAAAACTAGCTGAGGTGCACGTTTTTGCTTTTAACTTTATTGTTTTGCATTCAGCTGTACAGTAAAGTCTTGAAAGAACGCCCATCCAAAATGAAGAGATAAATGATGAAATATATGGGGTGGGCAATCTTTAATGCGAGAGCAAAATTTTATAAAAAATTAGCGATAAACTCTGGGGACTCGCTACAAGCCACGTGAAACGGGAACTGATACCACAGATCACTAACATGGCAAATTTGCGTTCCTACGTGTGATAAACACACGGGAATTCACTACAAACTCCCTGCTCCAGGAAAAAATACCACAGAATGCGGATGCAGCAGATTCGCGCTTCACGGTGCAAAAAACACGCGAGAATCCGCTGGAAGCTCTGGTTTCACGGGAATCGATATCGCGCGTGCCGATTGTGGACAGTAGTGCGGGAACCCGCTACGAACTCGCATGCCACAGGAACGGATATCGCGGATTGCTGACGCAGCAGATTTGCCATTCACCGTGCGATAAACACGCGGGGAAACTGCTACAGACTCGCGTATTACGGGAACTGATATTGCAGACAAAATTCCGAGGACACCTAAGAACTTATGGGTTGTGAATGCAGAAGCATGAATGTTGAATCGATTGCCGCTGAGTGCTTCAAGTTTTGATGTGCGATCCGAGAGAACTAATCGCTTTCTCCCCCCTTTGCTCTCGGGGCATCCGGCAAGAGCATACCACCGTGTTAACCGTGTTCCTTCCACCAGCGTGGGTCCGCAGCACCATGGGGTGGAGATCCTTGAAACTAGGGCACACGCCAAGCGAGGGTAGTTTATTCTCCGTTTTCAGCTACAGACTACAGCCTTCGCTCCATGGGACAGGGGACTTTAGGTGCCGTTTGGATCCATGGGACAGTTAATGCTTTCACATTAAAAAAACGCGGGAATGAGCTACGAACTTGCATGTCACGGGAATGGATATTGCAGACGGCGGGCGCAGCAGATTCGCATGTCACGGTGCGACAAAAATAAGGGAATCGACTGTGAACATGCTTCTCCCACATATCAGTACCGCAGATTGCGGGGTTAACGTGGTTGCCGTCGGACATCGCATAATTGATATCCGGTTGGAATCAGGTGGATGGGAGATGTTTGTGGGAGTCCGTACGAAGTTTCACGGTTGTACTAGGACGTTACAGTTTTGAAAACAGTGTCAGGAGCAGGTGGCAGATTCTCCTCTGTGACACCTGGGAACCAAAGTTTTGATTCAGTTCAATTGTTTTTCTTATGTGAGCATGTGCAGGCAAGGCCCCGATAGCAATGCTGTAGATGCAACGAAATGATGCTCTAGTTTTTATATTACATTCTTCGGAGACACGTCCGGTTAGGTCCAGGTGGCCGACAACGGGGTTTTGTGCAACGACGCAGGTGATCCGGTCTGTGCACACGCTGCTGTCGCGCTTGATGAGCATCTTCCCGAGTGAGCCGACCACTTCAAACCTGGCCTCCAAGTATGAAGAGCTGGAATGCCTCTATGCCTCCATCAGCAAGGTGGTCTTTGAGGGGCTCGCAAACTACGAGAAGTGAGTTGAACGGGTGTCCGGTCTAGCATACGCCTGTATGAAAAAGACGTCTGGCTTTCTGTGGTTGCTCCAGTCTTATGCCATGTTTGCCTCTTTTCTTGTTCCTTGTAAATTCGAAAATGGGGCAGTTAGCTTTATGTTTGAAATCGGCTATGCCGTCGGACATCACTGGAAAGCAAACTCCCTGGATGCCTCAGAAAGGCAGCCAACGTTTAGATAACTGGCTTTGTCTTTGAAGAAACAGTCTATTGGTGAAATGAGAGTTCTTACAGGCCATAAACCGTTGTAGCAGTCCATTAGCTCAGCGTTGCCACCGACAGAAACAACGACGATGCTCCCTAATGCGAGCCCCACGACTCTAGATTAAACGGAATGTTTTCACCTCGGCCCGCAATCGGTCGCACCATCCTTTTCATTCGTTGCGACACAAAGGTTCAATAGGCCGCACTGGAAAGAGTGTTGCTGAGATAGCACCATCTAATTTCAGGCTGCACGATTTTGTTAGAAAATAATTTCCAGAACAGAGGTTTGCAAGTTATTACAAGTCATAGGCTGACAGAAACGGAAAAGGAGAGCGACCACATTGTTACTGTCGAAGTCGGTTATAACGAAATAGTGGCTACAGCGAAGCAATCACGATTTCCCATTCCCGTTCGCGCTTTTTCAATGCAGTTTTGTCTGTTTTAACTTAAGGGAATTGAGCGGCTCCCACAAATATAGTGAAGAGAAATTTTGTGATAATTTAAGAAAAATATTAAAATTCTGAAAGTTTACTAAGTCTCGGACCGTAAGACGCTACCCATAACAGGCTGCAGTCTGTGCAACGTCGTCTGCTCCCCGCTCCTTATCTGGAAAGCGGCTTTACCGCATCACACTCGGAAAAGCCATCATGGCATGCCGATAGGGGCGTTGGGAGCGCTAGCGACAACGTAGTTGCGGAGACGAAGGAGAGAGCCTGGATTCAGGATAGGGAGCAGTAAGTATGCCTACACTTGATTGTCACGTGGCCAGTGTGGCGAGGAAACTGGGTGGAGAGGTGGACACGTTTGCAGAAGGTGAACGCTTTTGAGTTTTGACTCCTTGCATGCTGCAGCTCGTTTTGCAAACGCAACCCACAAACCACGTGACCCCGATCGTGCAGTTGTCCCATCACTTAAAACTAGGCCTCTATACCGACAACAGACAAGCTTGAGCGCGAGCTCGGTGCCGTGCTCGCTTCTTTGTTTGCTTCGTGATCGGTGTCGGCGTCTGGTCGGCGAGGTCACTCTTGCGCGAAAGTCTACTTCACTCAAGCACCGATTCGGTGAATCATTGCCATTCAACAATAGAGAGTCCTGGCACCGCCAGCTACCTCGACTGGAAAGACGAAGGCAATCTCCTTGGATCAAAGCGTGCCACCCTCAACGAAGTGCGCATAAACGTAAAGAATGCCGTCTACCGCCAGCGTTCTCCGCGGGGCCTAAGCAGCTGTCGACACGGTCCATACGTAGCAGGATCTTTTTTGATCGGAGCTTCTCGCAGGTGGCGAGAACCGGCTTCGATCTAGCAGGGTACGCGTGCAAGGAAGCCTCGATTGCTTTCTGCAGGCCCGATAGACATGTGCCGTGACAGCCCTAGTTATCTTTTTTTAAATGTTATTTCTATGAGTTCACATATAACAAAGAAGCGGATATAGCAAAGCGATTTCCAATTCCTGTTGACTTCGTTTTAACTGGTCTCAACAGTAGTATCAGTCTTTTTTAGTGAGAGCGCTTCGGTTCCGAGAACGTCGATACGAGCGGGGTACCTTTCCCCCGGGGGGAACGACCGTGCAGGTCTGCGAGTGCAGCCCCGTCGTCCCTGTTTGGCTCCTGATGATCCTGAAGGCGGCATGCGTGAACAACCAGTGCTACATCGACCGCCTCATCACCCCCTTCATGCGCGTGCTGCAGAAGATGGCCAGGGAGCACCTCACCCCAACCAGCCAGGAGACCACCTCCAGTGAGTAGTGCATTGCATTCCCCTTTGCTTTCAGTGATGGTGCTTTCAGAGATTATTAACTGGTGCTTCTGGCATCCCGTATTGTCCATGTACAGTAAACCCCCGTTAACTCGAAGTCATAAAAACCGAGAAAAATTTCGAGATAAGCGTAAATTTCGAGATAAGCAGAGTACCGAAATTTTCGAAGTACCGACCGCGGATTTCAAAAATCTAGCGCTTCCGAAAATCGTATCAATCACAGCTTCGTTTTTAAGCAAGAAATCACTTACTAAAACGAGAAAAAAATTAATTAGAAACAAGCGCCCAGCGGTCCAACGCACGCACATATTCCGCAAAGAGCGCCGCCGTCATCCATGTGGACGGGGTTGAACGAAGGCGACGCGACAACGGCGACCACGAGATCCGATAGAACGCCACAAGCCAGCACAAGCGTAGAGAAAAAAAGAGAAAGAAAAGTCCCGGGAGATGGGGAGAAAGCAAAAAGCAAGAAAACAAACGTCCTTGAACGCTCGTCGCGTTCTGTGCGCCCGGAACGCGTTCGCGGCGCTTTCTTCTTTTGTTTATTTTTCTCCGGTGCTTCCTTCTTTTGTTTATTTTTCTCCCGCGCTTTCTTCTTTTCTTTATTTTTCTCCCGCGCTTCCTTCTTTTGTTTATTTTTCTCCGAAGACCCTCTCTATCTCTTTCTCTTTGTTAGGGTTATTTTAGGTCGCGGTCGCTTACGTCCGCGATGGAGATCAAACTTTCTCCTTCGGCCTCAATGCCCTTTCAGGAATATATATATTTTTTTTTTGCAGGCAAAGTTTCGAGATATCCATGCCCGTCCGGGAAACTTTTCGAGATAAGCGATGTCAAAATACATGGTGCCAATGGGGATTCATTTCGCAACGCACAAAAGTTTCAACTTAACCGATCTTTCGAGATATCCGTGTTCGAGTTAACGGGGGTTTACTGTACCGAAAGCGGTCTCGAAAGGGCAACAAATTACGTCACAGGTGCCAGCGTGTCGTGTTGTCGAATGTCGCAATCCCGGCGGTTGATTTTGGTAGTTCCGGCGAAAAAGACGAGCAAACACAGGTGTCCCCGTCATCACGGTGCTTGGGTTTGTTGCTGCTGAAGTTTCCTTGAAGTGCAAAGCTGGAGAACGACCTGTGGCAGAACAGGCGCATGTCGTATCCACCTGCACTGCTGTAGTACAGGCAGCTGCTGCACTCGAGGGACACACCAGTCGGATATAGGTTTCAGGAACCATACCGTTGATTCACACTTTCTCATCAAATGAGTGCGAAAGAATAGGTGGGGCTTTGTTGGAACTAGCTCCTCTGCTGTGCACGAGTGGGCAAAGAAGTGCTTATGCATAGTAATTGTTCTTTTTATCTTTCGTTGAAGAGGTCTGGGGATCATTTTGTGTATGATTCCTAATGAGCTTTTGTATCTCCAACAGGGAAAAAAAGTAAGTATTTAATGTTTCCACTTTCTTAGTGGTGCTTTTGATCGTTGAGCAGTTATGTTTCTCTCACTGCCGTTTTAGCTAGAGATTCTTTTTTTCTTTTTGCTATTTTTGGTTTAATACTTGACATAACTCTGTTTGAACTTGTGAAATCCCACCTTGTCGGGGCACATGGTTGAAAAAACCCGCGACTGCGGGTAAACGGCACAACACTAAAAGTCTAAAAGTCTTGTGTCGTTTATCCGCAGTCTCGGGGTTTTTCAACCATGTGCAGTGTACACCAGCTCGTTTGCGCCCTTACATTTTGTTCATTGTCTGGGCAGGTTGCAAGTGTCCTTTTAGATTGTAAGTCAGTATCTTGTATAAGCTTTTATAGTGGTGCTGTTTTTTTTTTTACCAGAAATTGGGCATGAAAGGTGAATAGGACCATCTTCCTAGATATTTGGTCTTTTATGTGACAAGTGTTGACATGTTTAATCTTATTTTGTTTTAGAGCACAGCTCTTAGGCGCCCGTTTCTGGCTTGAGCGACGTCAATGTCGCCATCGGCGTAACTGCGCGTTGCATTATAGGACGTTTTCCATAATGTCAAGGGTTAGGAGGGAAGAGGAAAAAAAATTTCCCCTTTAAATTAAGCGAAAAAAATTCCCCGCTAAATTTAGCACAAAAAATTCATTTAGAGGAAAAATATCTACGCTAGATTTAGCAGAAAAATGTATCCGCTGAATTTAGCGGGGAATATTTTCCGCTGAATTTAGTGGGAAGTGTAGCTAAAATTTTTTGCTAAATGGGAGGGAGCAGAAGAGGAGGAGGGGCATACCCTCCCCTCCTCCTCCTCAAGAGCTGCACTCTAATTTGACATTACAGAGAGTTTTAAACGCCTTTCATTTTTTTTTAATTTTTTTTCTTACTTCTCGCTCAAATTAATTTGCAACAACTATTCTCAAAGCTCAATAAAAAGAAACTTGTTTCCGCTGCGTTCTAAATATATTGTACAAACCTTGTTCCTTGGGTGCTTTGTTTCGTTCGAATGCTATATGAGAGCGCATGTCTTGGGACTGCCGAAGAGGCTGGTCTCTTGATTTGAATTCCTCCTCTTCTTTCTGGTTACAATGAAACAAATAAGAAAAATCGGCTTTCTGGCATTTCTCAAAGGCATTCTAAATGCCTAGCATTTGCAGGCACGGTGAGGAGGCCACTGAAGGGCACATTGTGAGGGATTTGTAAGAAATGTAAAGCCGTCGCAGTGCCTCATGTCATCACATGACACTCGTATCATGCTGTCTTGTGACATGACTTCATCATGTCCCCTGATGTCATTGTCACATGACACTGCGACATCATCGAGGCCACATTCGACTACGGATGCAAAGACCCCAAGAGCTGGCCTTACGATTAACAGAGTGCAGCTCGCACTTTCGCGAGCACTCTCGTCTCACCGTGTGACGTGTGGCCGATCACGAGGGCTAAAGCGACGCTTCGGTCACGGTTGCAGTGGGCACGGAGCTGCTCATCCTGAGCCTAGACCTGGTGAAGAACCGTGTGGGGGTGATGGGCCAGGAGATGCGCAAGGCCTTCATCGGCACCATCCTGGTGGGGCTCATTGAGAAGTCGCCCGACGTCAAGGTGCTCAAGGCCATCACGAAGATGGTCGAGGACTGGGTCAAGAGCAAGAGCCCCTTTGCGGTCAACCAGTCGCCCACCCTACGCGAGAAGTCCATCCTCCTCGTCAAGATGATGCAGTTCATCGAGAAGCGCTTCCCAGACGACCTCGAGCTCAACGCGCAGTTCCTCGAGCTTGTCAACTACGTGTACAGGTGAGTGGTGTGTCCGTTGTTCTGCGTCGGCCAACGACTGGACTATACTCCGTGTCACTAGTTGTGTGCAGTGCAGGCGAACGCCAGGCAAAGAGAGAAAGTGCAAGCACTAGGAAGGCGGGAAGAGAAGGGCAATGGAGGGCGAGGGGAGAAAGGGAGAGCACTAGGAACGTTAGAGAGGAGAGGAGGTTTCCGTCCTCGTCTGCAGCCTTCTTAGCGCTTGCCCTTTCTCCCCTCGCCCGGCATTGCCTTCGCATGTACTGCACGCAACTAGTGACACGAAGTATAGAGGCTTTCTTGAACTTGTGCTCGAAGTTCGAGAAAGAAGAGGAATGACGGTGTCACCGTTGCCGCGGGTGGCTGTGGGGGATGGCACGTCTTACATGCCATCTCGCAGTTGTTAGTTGACCGGTTGAGATTGAGTCAGTATTGTTTGGAATTTCTTTGCTGAAACGTGTTTGAACCATCGATTTGAGCTTAGAAATAAACTGCAGTGCCCCTATAATCATTCAACAGCTTGTCTTATGCCCTAGTTTTGACTCTGTATTTCATTAGTTAACATTGAAGTTTGGGAGTTGGTATCAAGAAGTTCTATGTGCTGGCAAGGAAAGAGGCACTTATGTGTGGAATGCACAATAAGTTAGCTGTTTTTTTTTTCATTTTTGGTTGTTGTGAGATGGTGCAATGTTCATGAGCCTTTGCAGCTACATCAAGCTTGTATTCTTGATCTATTGATTTGCAAAACCTGATAAAAACAGCCCAGATTCCACACGTGGAAGTGCATGGTTGTAACCGCCACGACGTGGCCTTGTAGAAGTCTGCTAAGCCTTGACCCCTGTCGCAGGGACGAGGCCTTGAAAGGAACGGAACTGACATCCAAGCTGGAGCCGGCATTCATGGCGGGCCTCCGATGCGTGCAGCCTTCCATCCGAGCAAAGTTCTTCGAGGTCTGGGAATGTTTTGCAGTTTTTCTACTGTCAGACCTACTTTTCTTACTAATCCACAACCTGGGTCATAGCCGCACGCAATGTGAACTATGCCTAGTCCATAACCACTACCTAGTTTTAAAACTTACTGAAAGCGGCACCGTTGCAATTGGTTAATGGCAATCTTTCACGCAGCCCTCACTAAGGTCTTGTCTGCCCTGCAGTGTTGTGCATCCCCCATCCTGCATGAAATTTAAGCAATTCATTAAGAAGAGGGGTAATGCTTCGTGCTTGTTCCTGAGGGTTAGTGATTTTGGTGGTCACTTGCGCATTAATATTCGCTCTACCATTGACGTGGCAAACGTCAAGATGGCTGCTAAGACGCTCGGGAAGAGTTCTCGCTAAGTCGGGGAGTAAAAAACGTGAAAATTTATTTTGTAGGGAACTCGAGAACGAGAAGACGGGACCGAGCACAAATCGAAATTCCATGACGTCTTTTCTGAAAAGCATTGACATCACAGTACTGTTCGCTACAACCTCGTTCTTCCCGCACGGCAGGTGTTTGAAGGCAGCCAGCGCCGCCGGCTGCACGACCGCCTGCTCTACATCGTGTGCTCCCAGAACTGGGAGACGATTGGCCCGCACTTCTGGATCAAGCAGTGCCTGGAGCTAGTCCTCAGCACCGCAGTGGCCAACGCTCCGCTGCGGAGCGCCCAGCCGGGCGCTGCTTCCAGCCGCCACCGCCGGGCTGCTTCAGGCGGACGCCCTCGACCGGGACACACTCGCCCTGGCCACGCCCCTCAAGGAGGAGCCGCCGGACACTGAGGTGGGAGGATTTGGACATTCCACTCCCGTGTAGGCGGCCACTCGCGAGCCTTCATCTTGTCGGAACGTCCAACTCTCGTTGCTTCAGATTTTCCTAAAAGATGGCTCCTCGTTCTAGCGGGCACGAATTCGTCTTCACGAGCTCGTCTTGGCCGTGTACACCGCTCGCCAAATTTGTACGGGGCACACGAGCTGCGTTTTTTCTCGTGGCACGGCTGCGTGGCGTCGTTTAGCTTTTGGAGAAGGGTAAGCGACGACCGCTTGACGTTGCACTTCGGGATGGTTCGTCGAGCGCTACTACGCAAAACCTTTGCTCGACTGCCGCCAGGAGAGCACTCTATCTCGAAGTACAGCTCTATTTCCCCACATTTTCGTGAAATGGCAGCACCTTGAAATCGAGGGGATGTTCATTCTAAAGGCCCATTCACACAGTAGTATATTGCTTACGTTTTCTTAAAGCCGATTTGCACATTTACGTCCGAGCGCAATGAACTGCGTTGCAACCGCTCGAAAACGCTCGCGACGAGAAAATGCAATGTCGCCTTCTGTCGGACAGTCCCGGAACATTTCCAAGCTGTGTATGACTAGACCGGCAGTCTTCCGGTATTTGCACAGTCAAATCTACGTAGCACCTATTGAGAAGGGGCCAGTTATAACATTGTCAAAATTATTTTGAGCGCACGGTCAAACAATGAGGCACGAAATTCTTGCACATCGGAAGTGTTCCTGTGCTACCCAATAAGACAGCGCCAGTTTCTGCCATTGTCGCGAGCACGAGGGTCTGCAACACAGTCGGTGGCACTCGAATACAAACGTGCGAACCGGTCCTAAACGTCTGACTCGCGTTGCGTCAGGTCTCGCTCCCTGACCTAGAGGGACCCAGTTTGCCTAGGCTGTGCTTTCATCTCGGTCGTACGAGGCAGCCAGTTACTAGACCCTTTGGTCGACTCTACGACCGCCGTCTTCTGGCCCGACAGCAGCGACCACTTTGTTGCGCGTGTTCCCCAGGAGGAGATAGAGATAGAGCTGGGGGAGGAGGCTCCCGTGCGGGGGGTCCTGGAGAACTCGTTCCGGGCGGGGTCGGACCCCCGGCAGCAGCTGCAGCAGCTGGTGCAGCGGCAGGCCCGCTTCCTGGAGAGCCTGCGGGAGGTGCGCACGGGGGCTTCCTGGCGGCCACTGCGCAGCTCTGCCACCTGGACACCACCCTGGCACAGCACCTCTGGGTCGAGCTGCTCCCACGCCTCTGGAAGGTGCTCAGCGACAAGCAGCAGAGCGTGAGTTCCCTTCCCCTCTGGGCTCCTTCCCCGATGGCCTCGGTCTCCGAGTTCTACTGTTAAGACCGGTTATAACGAAGTCAATAGGAATCGGAAATCACTTCGCTATATCTGCTTCATATCAAAACTTTATAAAAGTAACTAACAAAAAAAAAAAAGAAAAGGGTAACATGGGTTGCTACAGGCACATGTTCATTGTGCCTGCAGGAAGCGTTCGAAGCTTCCCTGCACGGGTCCTCTGCTACATCGGAGAACTGCAAGAAGCTCAGATTGAGAAAAGATCCTGCGAGCTACGTACGGACCCTGTCGACAGCTGCAACGGCTGCCGCGAAGGATGCCAGTGTTGGACGGCATTTCTTATGCTTATGCACACTTCGTCAAGGATGGCACACTTTAGCTTCAAGGAGATTGCCTCCGTCTTCTCGGCTGAGGTGCAGGTGGTGCCGGGACTCTTCATTGTTGAGTGGCGATGATTCGCCGAATCGGTGCTTGAGCGAAGTTACTTTCGCGCAGAGAGCGACCACACCAAGCAGTGACACTGACACGGAAGAACCAAACAAAGAAGCGCGCACGTCACTGAGTTTGCGCTGAAGTTTGTGTTCCATCAGTGTAGAAAGACTAAATTTAAGAGAGGGGAAATTGCTCAATCGGGGTCACTTGGTTTGTGGGCTGTGCTTTGCAGAACGTGCTACAGCCTGCAAAGAGTAAAAACTCAAAAAAGCATTCACCGTCTGCAAACGTGTCCGCTTCTCCCTCCGGTTTCCTCGCCATGCTGGCCACACGACAACCAAATGTAGGCATGCTTACGCCAGTCTGCTCTCCATGGTTGGAGTGAAAAAACTTTCCGAATTTGACTTTTACAGCGGAGCTGTTAAGGGCTAGTTTACCGAGGATCGTGTCCCCCGCAGATGAATGTCGACACAAAACTCTGGACAGCTACCGCCATCTATGAGCGACGGCGGCAACCAGACAACCGGCTTGCCGGCCTTGCTCATAGATGGCGGCAACCTTTCTAGCCTTTCCACTCTGGTTTTCACCAGAGTGGAAAGGCTGAATTTCTCTAGGCGTCGTCTGGATGTCGTTTTCGAGGTCGTCCTAGAAGTCCTTGAGGTTGTCCTAGACGTCGTCCTATAAGTCATCCTTGAGGTCGTCCTAGAATTCGTCCTTGAGGTCGTCGTAGACGTCCTCGAGGTCGTCCTAGAAGTCGTCCTTGAGATCATCCTTGAGGTCGTCCTAGACTTCAACCCTGAGGTCGTCGTAGAGGTTGTCCTTGAGGTCATCCTAGACATCGTCCCTGAGGTCGTCCTCGAGGTTGTCCTACAAGTCGTCCTTGAGGTCGTCCTCAACATTGTCCTTGAGGTCGTCCTAGATGTCGTGCTTGAGGTCGTCCCATCATAGTACAGCTTCGCTGGTCTTCCTTCTTCACCAGAATAAAATGGCTGAGTTTTTTTTTTTAATTTTCACAAAATTTATTTTTGCTATATCCACGGGAGCCACTCAATTTCCTTTGCTAAAGACAGACACAAATACATTGAAAAAGTGTGAACCCGAATGGGAAATCGTCATCGCTTTGCTCTAGCTGCTGTTTCGTTATAACCGACTTCATTATTACCGGCCTCGACAGTACCAAAATCTGCAGCAGCATTTTAAGTTGTTTTTTTACAGTGGAGCTGTTAAGGGCTAGTTTCCCCAGGATCGTGTCCCCCGCAAAGAAATGTCGACACAACACTCTGGTTGCCGCCGTCGCTCATAGATGGCGGTAGCTGTCCATAGTGTTGTGTTTGCCGGTTGTCTGGTTGCCGCTGTCGCTCATAGATGGCGGCAACCTTTCCAGCCTTTCCACTGTGGCTTGCCGACTTGCGGCCGGCCATTACCTCATTCCCACCGTAGTGCAGCTTTGCTGGTCTTCCCGCTTCACCAGAGTGGAAAGGTTGAATGCTGTTTACAAGAGATTTCGACCCTGCTTAAAGTCTAAGTCTGTATTTCTTAATGGACGAGGAGAAGGAGTTTAGATGTTTCCTTGTCAAAATTTGAAAATGTGGGATTTCTATGTTATATCTTGAACATATCCAAATTGCAACAATGCGGTGAAATCATTTGTGTGGATCTTGTTTATGCTTCTATCTTCTTTCTACAAGTGAGACACTATATTTGTCTGTTGCCTCGATTGTTACTCTAAATTTAACTTGCGCTTCTTTTTTTGAAAAGTTAAGATATATGTACCTAATTCGACCCACACTTCGATTTTTTTCCCAAGACGAAAAGTGGACATTGTTTGCTGCCATACAGAAAAGGTGATTACTATGGCCCTATCTACAGAAACAAACCTCTTTGTCTTCCCTTAATTCTTAAATTGGTAGCACTCGGACAGCGTTCTCCTTCGATCTTGAATGGGCACTTCTTTGGCACGTTGCACTATACGTGCAACCCGACTGGCACTGACCAAAGGCCAGGAAGTATTGCTGAACTCGGCGTCCTTGGCTCCCGCATCTCGCAGGTGCTGGCCGGGGAGATTGTGCCCTTCCTGTGCAGTGGCAGCCACGTGGTGCAGAAGGACTGCCACCCAAATGCCATCGGCACCTTTGTGGAGGCACTCTCCCAGTGCACTCCCCCGGTGCCCATCAAGCCTGCCCTGGTCAAGGTCTGTGGGCCCACCTGCTTCTGCCTCGCTCCAAAATGCCACGTTATTCGCGACTCTAGCAAAACGAGTGGCAGCTAGCGGGAAAACACTGAACTAGCCGGAACAGTGTTTTTTGGGGATTTTTGCTCGTCTCTTGTGGCTTCCTCGATTACATGTGGTTTGCGCCGTCTAACAGTTGTCGACTCTGTCCTAACTGTAGTATTAACTCATTACCCAGGTTGCTCTGACCACGACCTAAGCAACCACGTTAACCAGGCATTCTGTGTTTATCAACATTTATCAGCACCGTGGTAGGACATTAGGCAGTCTTTTCATTGCTTCCTCATAGAAAGCCAAGCCTCCAGATGCTCACTTACGCCAACACATCGCTGCAAGTTAGAAACGTGGTGGATAGAAATCGGGGCAAACCATTCTGACTTCAGTGCTTGCTTGCTGATGCCCCAGCATTGTGCCATATATAACATTTTTCTCCGCTCATACAGCTACGTACCTATTGTATAATTGCATAATGTCAGTACTGTGGTAATTGGAACCTGTCTTTGACTGGTGCATTCGGCATCCTGTACGGCGTGTGTGTCGGAAGTGGTCCCAAGGTGGCAGCAAGCTACGTCACAGGAACCGGTCGTGTCACGCCATTGGACGTCGCAATTGTGATGGTCGGTCGTAGAAGTTCTGGCAAAAAAGGCTTGAGGTACACCCAAGCACTTCTTATGAGTTCTGATTGCGAAAGCATGAATGTCGTTCTTGCGTGCGTTCTCGTGAAGTGGCCGCGCTGCGCTCCAGGGTATAGTCGAATGGGCTCTCTCTGGGAGGCACGCTCTGGCACGGGCACGTTGTGCCATTAGGTGGCTTTCCTTGAAACTGATGCGCCTCAGCCAATGGGAGCATCATTCCTTGAAACTATGGCAGTTGGAGAGGGCAATTTATTTGCTGTTTGGCTCGGCTTTTTGTGCGGCTTCAAAGCTGGAAGTCTAGCTGCCACTCCATTGGGAGAGGGAGTTTAGCTGCCGTTTGGCGTGGAAGCTGATGATGTCGGCCCGCTCCATGAGACAGTTAATGCTTTCGCATTAAAAATAGATGAGCAAATGCGTAACATCCCAACTCCTGGCTGAAGAAGCTTCTGTGAGCTGTCAAGCTGGAGCTCAGCTGCTGTTTCACCGCCACGGTCATGGCAGACGACTGCGTGACCTTTGTACAATGTCGCTGGCCAGATATTGAAGGACCACAATTGAGAACACAGTAAACAGTGCTGTCGGAGACTTGTCCAGTTGTCGTATCCGTACGCTGCCTGCCCCGGCCTCGTGACTGGCGGCGCCTATAAACAAATACCTTCCGAATAGGGATGGGCGAATATTCGGTTATTACGAATAGCCAATCGAAATTTGTTCTATTCGACATTCACTCCGAATCGAATTTAAGTATTCGACAATATCGAATTATTCGACAATTTAGGATAATTCAGCCTTTCTAAATACAGTCAAACCCGACTATAACGAACCCGTTTACATCGAATTATTCCTTATATCGAGAAATTTTTGTGCGCAGTAATGTTACAGTGATAACATATAGTAAAAACTATGGTTGCATCGAACAAAAATAGCAGCCGCTACCGATATATTGAACTGCCAAGAGCGCCGTTTTGCTCCGCAAGCTGGCTTTCCCCCAATGCGAGCGGCCGCATTGGGAGAAAGCCAGCTTGCAGAGCACGCTGACTTTTTTCTTTTTTCCGGGCGGCCGCGTCGACCGCAGGGAAGAAAAGAAAATATAGCTAGCGGAGAGAGGGTGCTCCGTGCTCCCTCTTCCAGCTCGTTCCGCAAAAGAGAATTTTTTTTTCTTCCAAACAATTGACGCAGTCGTCCGGAAAAAAGCCAGCTTGTTCTGCTAGCTGGCTTCCCTCAACGCAGCTACCCTGTTGATGGGGAATGCCAACTTGCAGAGCAAAACGGCGCTCTGCAGGAGAAAGTGCTCCCGCTCGGACATGCTCCATGCTCTCGGCATAGTTCGGCGCTAATGCGCGAATATAGAAGGCAGCGGCCTCAGCATTTTGGAGTCCGTCGATAGAGTAGAAAAATATCGTAATCGCGGATGCAATGAAGAAAAAGCAGCAGAAGATGCAAGACTACTTCATTGTGTAATATTTCAGCAGAAAGTGGATTTTTGAGAGGAAATTCATTAAAACTTTTATATCGAATTACCCGCTATATCGAACTGGTAGACGTTTTCTTGTGAGTTCGATATAAACGTGTTTGACTTACTCTGGCTTGGATTTCCAGGCAGGGGCGCAAGCTTCTGACCATTTTGACCACTTCGTGCTCCCGAACTCAGTACACTTGAAATTAACAATTACAGTACTTCGAATACCAAATAAGGGCAAATATAAAACTGTAGTTTAAACATATCTTTTGGTATTTGTTGCTTGTACTATTCAAACTATTCGATTCGAAATTATTCGGCCAAAATCACTATTCGCTTCGAATTCGATTCGGACCCGAAATCCTCTATTCGCCCATGCCTACTTCCGAACCTTTCATTTTTTTGCGAGAAGTGACCGGCAACCTTGAACCGTACCTCGTAAGCTGCGTTCCGCCGCTCTCCGGGCTGTCGTTGACCCGACCGTCTGGCTCTGTGCAGTACCTGGGCCGATCGCACAACCTGTGGCACCGGGCCTGCCTGCTGCTGGAGCAGGGGGCCCTGGAGCGGGTGTCCAAGGGGGCCGGGGGGCCCCGAAGAGCCCGGGGAGTCCCTGGACTGCCTGGCGGAGCTGTACGGCCAGCTGCGGGAGGAGGACCTGTGGGGGGCCTGTGGCAGCGCAGGGCCCGCCACCCGGAGACGGCCCTGGCCCTGGCCCTGGAGCAGCAGGGCTGCTTTGAGCAGGCCCAGGGGGCCCTGGAGGCCGCCATGGCCAGGGCCCGCCAGGACCACGCCACCCTGCCGGCCTCGCCCCTGCTCCAGAGCGAGTTCCGGCTCTGGGAGGAACACTGGCTCAGGTGGGACGCACGGGACAAAGGGGCCAGTGCACAAACGGATACGGGAAGATTTGATTGATTTGGGAAGTGTGTGGCAGGCTGCCAAAGCACCCTTAGTATGTAGCGACTGATTACAACAAGCCGCTCGGTCCCAATCGAACATACAAATTTTTTTCTTTCAAAATTTTGAGCCGCAAAGCAATTTCTCTTATGAGTAGTCTGGAGTTTTATGGTAATGTGCCTGCAGAGAGCATTACCTTGGTGTAGCTTCCTCGTAGGCATGTGTGGATAGTGGATTTTGAGTTCGAAGCAAATTCAAAGCAAATAGTTTTTTAGCCGAATATTTTTTTAACGAGTATCAAATAGTGACCATTCTCAAATGAAAATTTAGCTGAACTCGTGAAGACTGTTCCCAATTTTTCATGTGCACATTCGTGAGCTCAGTTAATTTTAATACAACTATATGAACAATGGCGTGCAAATGACAAATTTGTCACAACCATCCTAAATAAGGGGATTTATAAAGCTGCTTGCTTTATGCAAAAATTATTTTTTTCAATTTCCAATTTGTTAACAAAAAATCAAGCAGAGCCCATCCTTTGGGAATGATTATCTACGTTAATGCGAATAGCATCAAACGGTGCGGAGTTATGCGCGTTCGTCAGGTGGCCGGCACACTCTAGATACGCCAGCCCACTCTTGAGGCGATTTTAAATTTGTTGACACTTTCACAGCCCTGCGCACGATCTCCGCAGCCCTAGCAGATGCGTTTGTGTCACTTAGGAAGGCGAGCAGAGCACGCGCCATGACGCACAAACACTCAAATGGTACCGACAGACTTTCATGGCGTCTCAGCTGGTCTCAACCAACGGTACTCTAAACGGTTGTTTATATCTTTACCATAGGACGCGCTTTACAGCACTGTCACAGCTACCAAGTGCGTGCAGCGTTCCATGCACGAGGGCTTCATTCCGCTCTCGTGAGGCTGAGCACGGCACGCTACATCACCCTCTCCCGCAGCGCGGGAGAGGGTGAGCTAGCGGCTGTGCTCCCAGCCTGACAGACGAAATGAGCCCTCGTGCACGGAAGCGCGCACGTATGACAGCGCTGTACAACGCGGCAGGCGCTCATGGTAAAGATGTAAACAACCGTTTAAATGCGTTGAATGACTGCCTTCATAGCTCTGTGGTTAGCGCGTCTGCCTGCGGAGTCAAAAAGTCAACGGTTCGAATCCCCCCGCAGCGCCGGTCTTTTTTATTTATTTATCGACCCGCGCGTAAGAGGGATTAGATAGCCAGATAGATAGATAGATACATAGACGAAAAGTGCGTGAAGTATCCAAGAAGTAGCTATTCGCATTAAAAGAAACAAGCACAAATGATGAATTCGGTTTGTCAAGACATCACTGTCTAGCATACTCTTGCATAATTGCAGCAGGGTTTACCCTCATCGAGCACTCTTCTTACCGAGCACCTGTGCACTGCAAGCAAACAATGCCCCCAAGCTCCGCAGGTATTGCTTCTCCACAGTGATCAGTGAGAAGCGCACTTAACGGGGCTAACCCGCCGCGATCGACACTTCGAAAACTATGTATGAGCATCGCAGTTCATCTCGAAGCGAATATTGCATATCCTATTATTCAAAACTACTATTCAAAAATTTGAATATTTGCACAACTACTATATAGTGTACACTCTTGATGGAGCTTGTCTTTGCGAATTTGCCTCTGGGAGACTCACTTGGGAAGGTGATGTCTCAGTGGAACACATTCTTCCGTAGTCGCTGACAATGAAAATGGCAGGGCATTTCTTTGTGACGCCGTGCCATGTATTGTTGTAGGAACTACTGTTGCATGACGAGCTTCTTTGTCCCAGGTGTTCCAAGGAGCTGAACCAGTGGGACCTGCTGCTGGACTATGGCAGCTCCAAGAACTGCGCCAACCCCCACTTGGTGCTGGAGAGCGCCTGGCGAGTGCCCAACTGGGCGCTTATGAAGGAGGCCCTGTCACAGGCAAGTGGCCTCCTTTCCTGCAGACATGGCCATAGTCGCGAGAAACCGCCTCCCGCGTGTCCCCTTGTTGTGTCACTCTTTGCTTGCAAGTTTCTGATGCCAATGCTTGCTTCTACTATTGCACCTTCCCTTTCACCTTCCCTTTCTTTTCTGTTTGATGCAGTCTGATTTTTGTCTCGTGCATTTCTCTGGTAGGCGTGATCTTGCCATTGGTGACTTTTTCATTTTTTTGTACTTGTGGTGCTCCTGCATGAATGTTGTTGTGCAAAGAAAAGCAATTTTGCAAGTGGCAGTTAGCTCTGGGCATAGTTGTGCATGCTTTAACGTATATAGCACACTTTTAGTTTGAATAAACCATCTTTGTTTTTGTTTTTTTCTTTTCATCTTTTTTTTCTTTAATTGGAAGGCTGTCATCAAGATTGCTAATGTGGTGGTAAGTGTTTATTTGGGACGCAGACGTAAAGTTTGGTGCTTAATAGTTACCTCCAGAGTAAAATGTGAAGAGCACCGATCACGTGTTTGCGCCAGGTATGGTCACGCCGAGTCCACATTGGTCACAGGGGTTTGCGACAGACTGCAACATTCTCAGAACCCATTGTGCCTCCAGGTTGAGCTGGGCTGCCCCAAGGAGCAGGCGTGGCGGGTGAACCTGTACCGGGGCTACATCGCCATCTGCCACCCGGAGGAGCAGCACCTGTCCCTTGTGGAGCGGGTCGTCGAGGTCATCACCAGCCAGTGCATCCGGGAGTGGAGGAGGCTGCCCCACGTTGTCTCCCACGTCCACCTGCCCCTGCTGCAGGTGGGAGAAGTCTTATCTACCTCAGAAATCGGCTTTTAAAAGCGTGTCTTCCTGCTAGCAAAAGGCTATTTGGAGTTATAGACCATATTTACACGGTTGCAAGTCGACTCGATTGTAGGTCAACCTCCCCACATTGCTTGTCGAAAAAAGCAAAACGAAGTTCTGTTTGACGGCGAACATGGGAGAACAACAGGGTGGCTCTTTCGAACGCCTGGCTTCCGGTGCATGCTCTACACCCTCTTGCGTGCTTTAGCTGCACGTGCTTGTGCGAGACGCACAAGATGCCCAAGCGTTATCCAAGTTAGGAAGTTTGCACTGGAGGCGGGACAACCAATGCTCCTCCCTGTCGTTCTCACTCTGTCTTTCATCTGTACAGGTGCTGTCATTCCCATCGTCGTCACCGCTAGGTTCCCAAAACACATAGTCAGCGTTGCCAACAAACTCTCGCACTTCGCAAACGACCGCGTCAAATACATCCTTTGTGCTTGCTGTGTGATCACATCGTGCGTCGTGGGCAGGGATTGATTGTGCGCCTCTGCGATGTACGTTGCAAGCTTGGCCTCCGGAAAGCGTCATCCAAATTTTGTCCTGCGGAAACCTCTTCGTTTGCCGTCGCAGTTAAAATATCCTGTGTTGTTGCAGACGCCACTGGCGCACCCCTTTCTCTGGCGGGTCGAACTTGCGTCTAGCGGTGCAGTTGTTGGTTGCTTTCGGACGAGGAATGGCCGTTAATGAGTTTCAAAAACCTGAACCATAGCGGATTACGCGTGTCAGTACAGAGAAACACAGTTGGCACTCCAGCACGGTCTCAACACTCGATCAAACAATGTGCGACCACGCATCGTGCAAAAACAAGCTGTGGGGAGTGAGGCTGTTCCAGCGGCTGTTCCGGCAGTTCCGGCATGGCTCTTACACCAAGTGCCGTCAACCCCAGGACCCAAGCACACCGCAGTGCTGTGCGGTGTATCGCGTGCCATTCAGCACCGTGCATTCGAGCTGATTTGCAAATTGCGATCACCATAATGATAATACTCATTTATGCAGATAAAAAAAAAAGTACTTGTATAACGCGCGCACAGGTTGCCTATATGCTTACAGGTACAACTGGCTGAATTGATAACAGGCCGAGGTGTTTTTGATATCGCGATTGTTTCGTCTTTGTTGGCAGTGGGATGCTCTGGATCCGATTATAGGTCGACCCATGCAGCTCAGATTTTCAAGAATTAAAAAAAAAAGTCATGAGCAATTCCACCCTCTGAAGGTGAGTGACCAGCAGAGCCGTTTAGCACATGACACAGACCTGCCCCAAAGAGTCTGAAGCAACTAGACACGCGCGACGGGACCGCCACCCCGGGTGAGCTAAAGGAAAGGAAACTAGGCACACAACCGGCTTAGAACAACGACAAAGAGAGGGCGGTGCGCGCGTAGACATGGCTGATGCGGGTCGCACAGCGGGAAATCTTTGAGAAACCTTTATTATCTGCCTAGAGTCTACTGATCTTGAAAATGGTGCCTATTAATAATTTATCTACTGAATTGACCTATTGCTAAATTACCTTAGCATCAAGGAGAATGCACGAATTGGTGTTCCATGCACTGCATGTGCCGGTGTCTGCAGCAGTAACTTCTAAAGCAAAAGCCTGAAACAAATGGCATCTTGCATGTGCGTTCGTCAACGCTCTATCTTGGTTATTTACCATGGATCTTTTATACGGGGAAGGCATGCGTGTGCGGTGCGTGGAACACAATTCCCTGCACTTTCCTTGAAGCTTGGGTAATTTAGCAATTTTCGTGTGCGTGACCAAAAACTCTACGCTTGCACCGCCCTCTCTTTGTCGTTGTTCCAAGCTCTTGCGTGCCTAGTTTCCTTTCCTTCCGCTCTCTTGAGGTGGCAGTCCTGTCATGCGTGTCTACTTTCCGCCAAGTGGCGGTCCCGTCGCTCGTGTCTAATTTCCTCCGGCTTTTTGGGGTGACGATAGTCGTCCACGCGAATGTATATAAAGAACCAGAAAGGCAAGTTGCCATTTTCCATTTTCAATTTCACTTCTCTTTTCTCGTCGTAATGGGGGAGACCGTGTATAGTCCGGACTCCCGAAGAACAACGGCGGGAATGGCAATGAGCATGTCAGCGGCGGCGGCGGGCGGCGTATATGTGTGCATACCTTTGGTCACGATGACCACCGATCAAGACAATAAATGTGTTCGTACCTTTGTTCAAAATTCTGTGTCACGTCTGTGCCATGTGCTAAACAGCTTCGCTGGTCATCCACCTTCACAGAGTGGACTGGCTCCAAATTTTTTTGCGTGTTACTTTTATGAAGTTTAGGTATAACCAGGAAGCGGATATGTGTAGCGAAGTGATTTCCGATTCCTGTTGACTTCGTTATAACCGTCTCGTCAGTATACTCTGTTCCATCCTGTGGTAGACAGTAGAGATGCTACGAGCCATCAGAGCCAATCCATTGCCGTGTGAGGGTCACGTGACAAGCCCATAGCACTAAATTGGCTGGGGCAGCTCGTAGAATCCGCTGCAGTTCATCGTAAAGAGAAACAGAGTGCAGTGTGTCATTTGCACTCATTCTTGTGTGCCCGAGATGCTAGACGCAGTCACCTACTCGTGCCAAGAGCTCCGGCAGCATACTGCGTTGAGATGACATGGAGCACTGTCTTTACCAGAATTCTAATGCGAATCCAGGTTTTATACTCAAGGGTACTGATCCTAACATTCCCCCAATTTTAGTTTCGTGCCCAATTCTGATGTGCAGGCAGTTTTAATGCGAATAGCATTCTTTGGATACTTCACGCACTTTTCGTGTATCTATGTATCTATCTATCTGGCTATCTAACCTCTTACGCCGCGGGTCGATAAATAAATAAAAAAGACCGGCGCCGGCTGGGATTCGAACCGTTGACCCTTTGATCAGCAGGCAGACGCGCTAACCACAGAGCTATGAAGGCAGTCATTCAATGCACTCTAAACGGTTGTTTATATCTTTACCATAGGACGCGCTTTACAGCGCTGTCACAGCTACCGGTGCGCGCGCGTTCCATGCACGAGGGCTCATTCCGCTCTCGTGAGGCTGAGCACGGCCGCTAGCTCACCCTCTCCCCGCGCTCGGGAGAGGGTGATGTAGCGGCCGTGCTCAGCCTCACGAGAGCGGAATGAGCCCTCGTGCATGGAACGCGCGCGCACCGGTAGCTGTGACAGCGCTGTAAAGCGCGTCCTATGGTAAAGATATAAACAACCGTTTAGAGTACCGTTGGTTGAGACTAGCTGAGACGCCAGAAAGTCTGGTCGGTACCATTTTGAGTGTTTGTGCGTATGGCGCGTGCTTTGCTCGCCTTCCTAAGTGACACAAACGCACGTGCTGGGCTGCGGAGATCGTGCGCAGGGCTGTGAAAGTGTCAACAAATTTAGAATCGCCTCAAGAGTGGGCTGGCGTATCTAGAGTGTGCCGGCCACCTGACGAACGCGCATAACTCCGCACCGTTTGATGCTATTCGCATTAACGTAGATAATCATTCCCAAAGGATGGGTTCTGCTGATTTTTTTATCTATATTTTTCTTAAGAGAGGTTATGTTAGAATCGGAAACTATAGTATGATAATCGTGTTTCTGACACCGTGATGTTTCTGCCGCTGCATGCATTTTGTCGCGTCGACACACGTGAATGCTGGGGCCGAATGCATTTAGAAGAAAGGAAACATATTTGCGTGTTAATACTTAGTTGAGCTTATTTTAGAGCGCAGCTCTTAGGCGCCCGTTTCCGACTTGAGCGGCATCGCCGTCGCCGTAGCCGTCCGAATAACTGTGAGGTCACGTGACCCCCGTGAAGTCATGTGACCCCCACGAGGTCACGTGACCTCGTGAGGTCATGTGACCCCGTGAGGTCAAGTGACCCCCGTGAGGTCACGTGATCCTGGTGGCGTCACGTGACCCCCGTTTGGTCATGTGACCCCCGTGAGGTCACATGACCCCAGTAACGTCACGTGACCCCTTGAGGTCACGTGACCCCGGTGACGCCATTTGACCCCGTGAAGTCACGTGACCCCCGTGACGTCACGAGGGTCACGTGACCTCACGGTTACGCCGATGGTGACCGCCGATGCCGTTCGGAAGGAGGAGCAGGAGGCAGGGTGAGGAGGAGGGAGGAGGGGTATGCCTCCCCTCAGTACCCTTCCCTCCTCCTCCTCAAGAGCTGCGCTCTAATTCGGCGTTACAGGGAGTTGTAAACGGATTTCATTTTTCTTCCACGTCTGACAGGCGGCACAGCAGATAATGGAGCTGCAGGAGGCAGCCCAGATCCACCAGGGGCTGCTCCCGGCCAATGCCGGCCGCAACACAAGCCTGTACGACATGCGGGCCATTGTCAAGACCTGGCGCAACCGCCTGCCCGTGCTCAGCGATGACCTCTCCCACTGGAGCGATGTCTTCACCTGGCGGCAGCACCACTACCAGGCACGCCTCCCTCCCTCCCCTCTGCCTCCAAATGCTTTAGCATTGTGCGTACGACTGTGGACGAAGGATGAGGAGATTTATGTCTGTGCAAATGGGGGAGGTAGGGGCGGTGTGTAGCCAGCTGCATGTTGAAGGTCTAGAGTCGCACTCTGGCTAGTGATATTTGAAATTACATGGTCCAAACACCTTCATTTTTGTGGACTCAATATTTTCGGACATTTTGTAAAGCGTTTGTCTAAAGAATATTTCGCAGGACGAAATTTCGCAATTTAGAGTGATATTCTATTAGTTACCGCGGATGATATAGTGTAGTCAGTTTGATACGTAGTATCAAACTGAATGAACTGGTCGTACGATATATATGTGTGGCATGTTTTTCGCAATATTTTATTTTGTAATGAGTTGTGAAATTAGCAGTAGTTGGATTTTCGCAAGAATTAAGTCTGTTTTAGTAGATGTGAAGGCCAAAAGGGGGCTTTGAGGGGGGGGGGGTGGCTATTGTTCTACCCTCCCCACTCCTAGGGGCAGCAATACCACACCAGAAATGCTCGCGAAGTTTAACTTAGCTTCTGTTAGTATGCAATTTTGCATTAAAAACTTAAAAACTTAGTTGACCTTAGGGAGTCTCTATTGGGATAAGCCGTTTGATGGTCAATGGGTATGCAATGATTGACAGTGTCTTGCGGTCGACAGGCCATTGTGAACCACTACGACTCGACCCCGGGCCGGGGCCGGAGCCCCAGGCCAACCAGGCGATGCTCGGCGTGCATGCCTCGGCCCAGTCCATCATCCACTACGGCAAGGTGGCACGCAAGCATGGACTCACCAACGTCTGCCTCGACTCACTCAGCCGGTAAGCTGCATGCTCCTCACCTTCGTGACACACTTTGCCAACTCTTTCGTCTTTCAGAGAGGCTCGTTCTTTCTAACATGGTGTTGTACAAATATTGGAATGTTTGTATAGTAGTTTCAAATAGCGGTATGCTATTCGACATTCGCTTCAAGATGAACTGCGATATTCATATTTTTCAAGTGTTCATCGTGGCAAGTTATCCTCGTTGAGCACGCTTCTTTTTGAGCACAGGTGCACTGCGAGGAGGCAACACCCTCAAAGCTCGCTCTTGCGGGTGTTGACTCCCCGCAGTGCACACAATGCTCGGGAAGAAGCGCGCTCAAGAGGGCTAGCCTGCTATGCATGCTGCAGTAGTGAAAAGCTTAGAGTAACTATTCGATATTCCGAGGTTTCTCAATCTTTTTCGTCCCAAAGAACCCCGGCAAGCCTCAAAAAGGTCCAAAGGAGCCCCCCCCCCCCCCTTTCTTGCCAACTGATAATACTATACAATAAACACATTTAGGTGGTGAACAAGAGTTTATTGCACTGACAGAATAAGACAAAATGGAGGACTACAGACAAAATAAGAAGGCAGAGCGACTAACCTGGGGCACAATGTAGGATACATATAGTACACATATTAGTGCAAAAGGTGCAGTTGCTTTGGACCGCAGCAGCAACACAATCCATGGCTCAGTCCCGGGAAGGTTAAACTAGTGGAGGGGGTACTGCAATTTGGGTGCTTGTGGAACCCATGAGACCGGTTCATGGAACCCCTGTGTTATGCTGAACCGAGTTTGAGAACCCCTGCAATATTCAATTTGAAAATATTCGACCAAAACCAATATTCGCTTCGAACCCAAAATCAATTATTCGCACATGCCTATTCTAATGATGAATAAGTCTCTCAAGGGGTGAACGAGTTCGAGCTCATTCATCCTTGCGATATGTTGCTGTCTTGCCGCTTTTTGCCATTCTCGAGCTTCAAGTGTAATGCCCTTTTGTCTCTCGTAATATCGAACATTGAATGTGGAAGTTTGTAGAAGTCAGTGCACGGTTTTAGTATGCTATAAAGTCACTACAGTTTAGTACCACTTCAACAAACTCCAGTTGAACAAACTGTTCAGGGAAATAAACTTTTATAAAATTCCCCAGCAAAACCCCCTTGTGTCCAATGAATTCAGTTGAGTGAACTTCCACTTAACTGAACTTTTATAGCGATAACTGTAAATGTTCAGTTAACTAAGTGAAAGTTAGGCTCTTCCCACCACAGGAGTGACGTCCGTCGTAGATGTTGTAGTAGTAGCAGTTGTTGTTGATGTTGCAGTTGGCGATGTAGGGCGCCCGTCGTTGATATTGCCAAATCCTTAAATAAAAATATCACTTGCCGCCTGCTAAAATTGAACTCGTGTTCGCTGCGTGTGAAGCAGGTGTGTTACCACTGAGTTACGCCACTGCGTCAATAACTCATTCTAAACTTAGGGTTTTTGTAGTACCAAATGCCCACTGCATGCTCTCTTTGAGAAGAAAAGTAGACTATAAAAAAATTAAAGACATTTAAAATTTTTTGTATTGCCGAATTAGTGCGCAGAGTGACCCTCGTGAGGGTGACCCTCATGAAGGTAACCTTTGTGACCCGCATGAAGGTAAAAAAAGTCAAAATCAAAGTCAAATCTTGGAGTTGTACATGCCAAACCAACGACGGGCATTTGGCATGTCCCAGCAGAGGACTGAGGATTAATTTCGACCACCTGGGGATCTTTTGACATGCAACCGAAAGCTCGGTTACACGGCGCCTTCTCCGCAATAAGCCTCCGTTCCCTCATGAAGGTAACCCTCGTGACGTCACGTGTGACGTCATTATGGGAAACGTCCCATAATGCAATGCGCGGTTACGCCGATGGCAGCGGTGACACTGCTCAAGCTGGAAACAGGCGCCTAAGAGCTGCACTCTGAAATCGCCGTCGTATCACTGTCAATGCCAAGAGCTCGTGCCGAGAGACGCACTTCACACGCTCCAAATCAAGAAAGAAACAAAAGCGTTCAGAACAAAATGTAACAAAAAAAAATTGCGGTGGCTTAGCTCGGCTATGCCAGGATATACGTAGCCTGAGCTTATGCGCACAAAATGAGAGGCGCTATCAAGCAGCTCCGGTGCAGCATCAGACTTTGCTATTGCGCAACGAGGCGGACAGCTGGGGACGTGGCGGCGCCAGTGCGTCTGCCGCGGCTATGACGTCTCAAATGCGAAGACCGGCGAGGCGCGCGCGGTAACGGGGAGCCCGCGGCGGTGGCGTACTCCTTGCTCCGGCACGCCAGCTGTGCGCCGTGTGACGTCACTGCTCCTCGTGCTTGCGCAGCACGGAGCACGGCTCATTATGAGGGCCACACGAAACTGCTCAACCTCGGCCAGTGTAGCTCACGCTACAAAAAAATCATGAGCCATTCCACTCTGAAGGTGGATGGCCAGCGAAGCTGTTTAGCAGACAACACAGACCCGCCCCGAGGAGCTGGAGGAAACCAGACACGCAAGACGGGACAACCATCCGGCGGAAAGTAGACACGCGCAATGGGACTGCCACCCCAGGAGAGTAGAAGGAAAGGAAACCAGGCACACAAGCGCTTGGAACGACAACAAAGAGCGCAGTGCAAGCTTAAACATGGCCGACGCCGGTCGCACAGCAGCAAATCTTTGAGAAGCCTTTATTATCTACACGAGTCTACTGACCTTGAAAATGGTGCCTATTGATAACTGATCTACTGAATACACCTATTGATAAATTACACAAGCATCAAGGGGAATGCAGGGAATAGTGTTTCATGTGCCGCATGTGCCGGCGTCTGCAGCAGTAACTGTTCTAAAGCAAAAGCCTAAAACAAATGGTATCTTAGACGCACGTTCGTGAACACTTTATTTTGGTTATTTACTTTGAATCTTTTATACAGGGAAGGCATGCGCATGCGGCGCCGGCGTCTGCAGCAGTAACTGTTCTAAAGCAAAAACCTAAAACAAATGGCATCTTGCTTGCGTGTTCGTCAACGCTTTATTAGCAGTGGAGCTAGTTTCCCCAGTATCGTTTCTGTGGACAAACAAATGTTGACACAAAATTCCAGACAGCTATACACGAACGGCGGCAACCAGACAACTGGCTTGCCGGTTGTCTAGTTGCCGCTGTCGCTCATAGATGGCAGCAACCTTTCCAGCCTTTCCACTCTGGTTTTCACCAGAGTGGATAGATTGAATTTCTCTAGGCGTCGTCCTAGAAGTTGTCCTCAAAAACGACGCCTAGAGGACGACGTCCTCTAGACGTCGTCCTCAAGGTCGTCTTAGAAGTCGTCATAGACGTCTTCCTTGAGGTTGCCCTTGAAATCTTCCAAAAGGTTGTCCTCGAGGTCTTCCAAAGGTTGTTTCGAGGTCGTCCTAGAAGTCATTCTTGAAGTCGTCCTAGACGTTGTCCTCGAGGTCGTCCTAGAAGTCGTCCTTGAGGTCGTCCTGAACGTCATCTCTGAGGTCGTCCTAAGCGCTGTTTGCAAGGTCAACATGTAGGATGACCTCAAGGACGATTTCTGGGACAACCTCGAGGACGACATCTAGGACAACCACAAGGATGACTTCTAGGACGACCTCAAGAACGACGTCTAGGATGACCTCAAGAACGACGTCTAGGATGACCTCAAGGACAACTTCTATGACGACCTCGAGGTCGACTTCTAGGACGACGCCTAAGGTTGGAAAGGTTGCTGCCATCTATGAACGACAGCAGCAACCAGACAACCAGCAAGCAGGTTGTCTGGTTGCCGCCGTCGCTCAAAGATGGCGTTAGCTGTCTGGAGTTTTGTGTCGACATTTGTTTGACCATGGACATATTACTGGGGAAAATAGCCCTTAACAGCTCCGCTGCAAAAATCCACGGAACCCTAGCCATAAACAGCTTTGCTCTAAAAAGGCATTGGGAACAAAACAGATGTCTATTTTCACACACTCCACTGCCCATGCGTGAACGCGACGCCAATGCCGAACGACTTTGTCATGACCTCTCGCAGCTGTTACTGTGACTGTACTGTGGATGAACACAGGACTGCTCAATTTTTTCTTGTCTTTGAAACTTGTTTATGTGGTATTTCACTGCAACTGAAAGTATTTCTTAGTGTAATTACTTATAATCACATTCACCACATACTTTCAAAGGCACAGTGAAATTTTAGTAACTGTAGCTTAGTTGTGCTTTTGAAGTAGCTTGTCACTAAGTGAACTTAAGGCTTTTTTTTTTTTCAAGGTTATTTTAATGAATATACAAAATCCCGTTAATTCAGTCTTAGCATCGGTGCTACTTGTTCCTTTATTTGGAAAAATCTAATTATATTTCAAATCCAGGAACTGCATTTTCGTCACTTCTCGAGAGAAACCTTTGCAGCTCTGGTCTTCACTACTTCGTGCAATATATCCAACAGTTCTAGGATGAGGTGCAAGACGGAAGTTTGACCAGCTCTTGCTGTCCTTGCAGGATACACACCATCCCGAGTGTGCCCATTGTGGATTGCTTCCAGAAGATTCGGCAGCAAGTCAAGTGCTACCTCCAGATGTCCAACATGATGGGCAAGAACGAACTGCAGGAGGTGAGCTTCACCACAACCCACTCTGTTGTCAGATAGACTTGTTGTAGGAACGTTGAACTGCTGAAAGGCTGTTGACAGACAGCCATCTCCAGAGGAGAACAGAGTAAACTAACATCGCCACGGTTCCTTAACATTACATTTAAAATGCATAAAGTCATATTTCATGGCCGTGATTGCAGCGATGGAAGTACTGCGCCAAATCGCGCCATGAACGAAAGTCTGCTACATCTTATGCCAAAATGCCATTTTTACTTAGAACTGCGCCACACCTGCGCCAAGATGGGCTAGGTGGACGCAAATATTGAAAACCGAAAAATCGCAGAAAAGCTGATTCTTGGAAAATCAGTTTTTCTTATTGTATGATCTATAAACTATGTCCTTTGTAATTATCAACACTTAATTCATTCAGAATACATGTTTAAAAAAATTGAGAGCCCTTCCACCCCGTGAAGAGGAAAGTCCAGCGAAGCTGGCACTCTCGGTGGGATTTGCTACGTTGGGGTTTAGATATAGTGGGGATTTGCTATGTTATGGTTTGCTGCTGCAGTGCGGCACCAAACAGTGCTTTGCAAAATAGTAGGAAATTATGTTCAGGACATTACAGGCTGTGAGCCTGGCAACCGGGAAAATGGTATGTTCCCTCTGCCATCTTGTGTTGCTCATACATAACAAACCATGACCGTCTCTCGATAATATAACACGTCATGAGGTCATCATGAAGTCATTTAGTTCTAGCAAACTACAGGCTCCGCCCATTAGCCCAACTCTCTTGGTGTAGACTGCTCTGGCTCATTCACAAGCAACATGTCACATGATGCAATTGAACTGTCATCAGAATGGTGGTTGTGGGGGGGAGAAGTGCCGGTATGCTAGGGGCATACCTCACAAGCGACACTGTAGTCACTAACAAGGTGAGAACGACAAGGAGGCCGGGCCTTTCAAAGACACGCCCTGCCATTTTCATTCTGTCAGTGACACAGCCAAGTCTGCGTGAGCGCATCGTCGAAATAGAGGAAGCGCGTGAAGTCTGTCGCCTTTGCCGACGACCTTCGCTGCCGCCACGCGTGTCGCAGGGCCTGGACGTGATTGAGTCCACAAACCTCAAGTACTTCACCAAGGACATGACGGCGGGAGTTCTATGCGCTCAGGGGCCTGTTTCTGAGCCAGATGGGCCGGTCGGAGGAGGCCAACAAGGCCCTGAGCGCAGCGGTGCAGATGCACGACACCCTGGTCAAAGCCTGGGCCCCTCTGGGGGGACTACCTGGAGACCTTGTTTGCCCGGGACCGCTGGGAGGCCCGCCAGCTGCCCCTAGGGGTCAGCGCCCTCACCTGCTTCCTCCACGCCTGCCGGCACCAAAACGCGAGCCCAAGGCACGCAAGTACCTCGCAAAGGTGGGCACGGCCTTTCTTTTACGGGCTACCCTTCGTTCGTTTCTTCTGGGCTTAGTTTCACAGCAGCCGGTGTGTTAACACAGAATGTGCTATTGGTGACTCCAGCGAAATTGACGCCACATAGTGGCAACTCCAAGAAGCTCAAGAGAGGAGGTAGTTTCGATTTTGTTGTTCGCTATCGCTGCTTGGTTCTCGTAGGCAGCATAGAAACAAACATTGTTTCCATCAATTATTTTTATGCTTCCGCCGTGTCATTTCTACGCACTCACTGAAAGAAGGTTTCTACCATCAAAAAATCGCTTTGCTTTCATATGTAACACCGATTTTACGCTGCAGTTCAAGGAATTTATGGTGGTCCGCGTGCTGAATGACGAAAATGACCTCCTTTCATCTGCCATTTTGCCTGACAGCGCGCCCCCATAGTTCGCTGGAGTCGCGAATAGGGCTGGTTTATACGAGACAAGCATTGTGTGACGAAAGAGTGTCAGGATAAACGGGTCGCGCAGTTATTATGGTGACATAAAGGAATTATCATTAGTTAATGATAATTTAAGCCGAGAAGTGTAGGTATTCTGACTTCGGAATCGAATCCGAGCTCTTTCAATTTGTGTCCCGATACTTTGCACCTACGTACGGGTAATTACAGTGTGTAGGCAATCGCATGGCCCTCGCCAGGTAATCGCACGACCTCATCACACAATCGCACAATAACCTCGGGTGATGTGACGTCGTAGACTCCTATATAAGCACAGCTGCGAGCTGCATGGCTTCCAATGTGGTAAGGACGGCTCCGCGATATGAGTAGATGGAGGCTGTTCGAGGGCATATCGCCAAAGCATCAAGCAGCAGGAGGAAGACAGCGTCCCCTTGGCACCAGGACAAATTTAAATGTGCCTACGGATAAGGCCAGGGAGGTGCATTATGCGCAGTGTCTCCCAGGCTCGGAGAAGCTTATAAATAAACACTATAGATAAAGTTGGGAGACCTTATTCGGGGGTTTGTTTATGCTACAGTCGGTGACAGGTTAAGAGTGCAGGGGAAGCTCCTCCCACCCCTTTCCACTTCAGCGGAGCAAGTGCTGGAGAGGAGGTGACCTCTCCTTCATTGTTCGCTCTGCTGAAGTGGAGAGAGGTGGGAAGAGCCTCCACTTTACTATTCATCTGTCACCGGCTGTAGTTATTGGCGAACGTAACCGCCATATGCTCTATCATAAGTTTCTTAATACCTCAGTCTGGGATTTTGTTTATTTAGGCTATTAGGTTCATTCTTTACGGTTTCAACTTCACACTACTCCATGTTCCAGCGCTTTCGTACCGAACGCCACAAGAACACCTCTCCGGCTCGTCCCTCCGCGCCCTAAGCACGCTCTACTCCCGACTGACGACCACGAGGCATATTGTGTCTTCTGCTCCTTTGCACTCGCATCCGGTGTACGAGATGAACCCCCTTGCTCGCTGCAGGTGCTGTGGCTGCTGACGTACGACGACGAGCGGGGCACTCTGGCGGAGGCGGCGGACAAGTACAATGCGGGGGTGCCGCCCATGCAGTGGCTGCCCTGGATCCCGCAGCTGCTCACGTGCCTGGTGCGCGCCGAGGGCCGGCTTCTGCTCAACCTGCTCGTGCAGATTGGGCGAGTCTACCCGCAGGCCGTCTACTTCCCCCATACGCACCCTCTACCTCACCCTCAAGATCGAGCAGCGGGAGCGATGTGAGTCCCCCTCTTCTGGCGACAGAGGGCAGCCCTTTGTAACGCATGGGTTCTCAGAACTAGGTTTCTGAATCCAGGGACCTCGGAGCACCCTTGAGGGTTCCCTGGGCTCCCAAATTCGCTCGGTCGTTCCGGTCCCTCGGTGAAGCGTTTTTGCAGCTTAAAGGGGTTGTGACACGCCAAAAATAAAATATGAGATAACTATACTGCTAGGACCAATTGTATCATCCTATAATCCTGCTAAACTTGTTTTGAAAATGGCGCGATAGTTTCGTGGATAAATCGGTTTGTATGCAAGTCCCTCGGATCCGCCCCATTCAAAGGGCTGCCGTGGCTGGGAGGCTGGTGCCTCCCGCCTTTTGCACGCACTCACAGACTTAGCTTTCTTAGTGTCTCGATCTTCAGCTTCCTCGTTTACCATCCACGTTTCGAGCATGCGGTCCGTGACAATTACTTCTACGTAGGGATGAGGCGAATATTCGGTTATTACGAATAGCCAATCGAATTCTGTTCTATTCTACCTTTCTAAATACAGTCATACCCGACTGTATCAAACCCGTTTACATCGAATTATTCCTTATATCGAGAAATCTTTGTGCACAGTAATGTTACAGTGATAATATATAGCAAAAACTATGGTTAGCATCGAACAAAAATAGCAGCCACTACCGGTATATCGAACTGCCAAGAGCGCCGATTCGCACTGCAAACTTGGCTTTCCCCCAATGCGAGCGGAGCGGCCGCATTGGGGAAAGCCAACTTTGCAGAGCACACTGCCTTTATTTACCTTTTTTCTGGGCGGCTGCGTGGCACCGCTTGGAAGAAAATAAAAAAATATCTTCTGCGGAGGGAGCGGCAAGAGGGTGCTCCGTCACCGTGCTCCCTTTCCCCGCTCTGTCCGCAAAAGAGAACATTATTTTTTTCTTCAAAACAGTTAACGCAACCGCCAGAAAGAAAAAAAAAAAAAAAACGCCAGCTTGTTTTGTTAGTTGGTTTCCCCCAATGCAGCTACCTGTTGTAGGGGAAAGCCAACTTGCAAGCAATACGGCACTCTGCAGAGAGAAGGTGCTCCTGCTTGGACGTGCTCCGTGCTCGGCATAGTTCGGGCGCTAATGCGCGAATATAGAAAACAGCAGCCTCAGCATTTTGGACTTTGTCGATAGTGGAGAAAGATATCGTTATCGCGGATCCAATGAAGAAAAAGCAGCAGAAGATGCAAGGCGACTTCGTGTTGTGTAATATATTTCAGCAGAAAGTGGATTTTTGAGAGTCCAATTCATTAAATCTTTTATATCGAATTACCCGCTATATCGAACTGGTAGGCGTTTTTTATGAGTCTCGGTATAAACGGGTTTGGCTTACTCTGGCTTGGATTTCCGGCCCGGAGTGGCGCAAGCTTCCCGACCACTTTTGACCATTTCGTGCTCCCTGAACTCGGCACTCTGAAATTAGCAATTACAGTATATCCAATACCAAAAAAGGGCTAATATAAAACTCTAAGTTCAAACATATCTTGTGGTATTTGTTGCTTGTACTATTCCGAACTATTCGGATCCGAGATCATTCGGCCAAAATCACTATTCTGCCGAATTCGATTTGGACCCAAAATCCTCTATCTGCCCATGTACCTACTTCCTGCGGCATCGCTCGCCTTCTCAAAGTGTTTGACATTGATTGCAGTAGCTTTGGCTAGAGTGATTGCCATCAAGAAGATGTTGAAGCTGTTCTATTTTGACTGCGACCATTGGCGACCAGCTCCAGCGGCGAATGTAGTTACTGGACGGAACTTCGCCGTGGTCACCAAGTCGATCCGGGAATATCACCCGTGGCTTGCGTAGCAGGGTGGGCCATCAGCGGGCCTGAGGCAAGAGCAAGAATGCGGTTGGATTACCGAGTTGGCGGTGGAGCGTGCCTGATCCTACCACGGCGGAAGGCAGGATTTTGAAGCGATCATGAGGGTCTCTACGAATGGAGACCCGCATGGTGTGACTAACTTGGGCAGCTGTTGCCTGGTTGCCAGGTGAAAATGATAAAATTCATAAATTGACTTATTGTAATGCTACAGGCTCTAAACATCGCGTAACTTGTTGTATATACTAAGTAGCCAATGAGCATTCCATTTTAAGAATAATCTATCCGTTTAATTTTCGTGTCATAACCCCTTTAAGCGCTGCTTCAGAAGATTAAAGACATTCATTGATGTGTGGCTTTGTGCAAAACGCTCTATAGTGTATATATATGTGCCGCGGCGACACTGTCACAACGAGCTTGGCATCGGGCGGTCTTCTGCCTTTTAGTTGGAAATGGTATTCCTCAGTACCAAGTCTTACCGCCCGCGGTGGCGTCCCCAACGAGCATTTCCTGCCACAGTAGTGGTTTTGGTGATGGCCTTTCGATTTTAGACAAAATAGAAAAAAATCGGCGACCAGTCCTTTGACATCAGCACTACCGTGCTATCTACATTACTTTAGGGGCGAAGCTCCTTAGGGGCTAGCCATGTCTGGCATCCGGTCCGGCATCCAGTGCTCGTGTCTGTCAGAGCTCACGAGCACGTAAGCACGTGCTCCTGTGTAAAAGGGAAATACAAAAAAGATAATAAAAAAATGATGAAAAAATTATAAAAACTATGTTTGCGCAGTTGACAGGATTCGAACCTGTGCAGGGTGACCCCAATGGATTTCTAGTCCATCGCCTTAACCACTCAGCCACGACTGCGGGACGGGTAGGGGGCTCTGAGATGTGGTAGTAACTCAAGAGCTGGGGATGTCATGGATGAAACGTTGCATGTAGCCGCTTAACGTCTATACAGGAGAGGGCGCTGCGGTCAAATGCGTATATAATCGCGTTAAACTTTGCATGCATTGGCTCAACATTTATAGACGAGAGGGCGCTGCGGTCAAATGCTCAAATGCGTATATAACCATGTTCCATACCACACATTCTCTTTCTGACATGGATGAAAACGAGCGAAAGGCTCGGCATGCTGCGGCTCAGCGTCTACGCAGACAAGCACCACCAGAGCTTCGCCCCAATCAACATCATTCACCACGTGGAGATGCGGTCAATATCTTATGAGGTCTCTAGGTTCCGCACTGCCTTACTGTGCATCACTGCCAAGGCTGATGAGAGCAGTTCCTTGACTATCAATCAAGAAAGAGGGGTGTTCCTCAAGATTGAGAAGTTTGAGAATCCCTGATGCATAGGTTCCCAAACTGGGTTCCTCTGACATTTCTAAAATACTCAAATCTCTCAAAAATATTTTAAAAGGTATTTTTAAAACTTTTTATCTATAAGTCACAAACAACATGTATTGTAAGTAATTCACTCAGGAAGTGCACATTTATATAGTTACACCGATTCAGAGTTTTATATCCAGCTTGTTTGTAAGCTACGTTTTGAAAAGCTTTTCCTGTTTTCTCAGAATTCATTTTTCGTCATGTCACAACACAAAGTTTTGCCCGTTGCATCTTTAGAAACTTCGATCTCAGTACTTTCTCTGGTTTAATACCTATAAGTCAGAGAGCAACAAACTGCATCTGTTTCTGAGAATTGCTAACTACAAAATTTTCTAATTGGCAGAGACTGTAATGAGTTATTTCTAATTATCAGCAAAAAGTTGCAACTCGTGACAAACTTTTTTAGAATAATGCTAAAATAAAGCAATGGTTTTGTTGCACCCTTTGCTGTTTGTAGGACGTGCTGACATACTTTCTAGCCTCATACTTCTTGATGGAGGTATGTAAAAGAAGGATTGGACCCGAAACATTTGTGATAAAGCTTGAGTTTTTCTTGAAAGCTGTAATAGATAGGAAGGGAAAATTGAGCTCATGGTTGTGCCTGGCACAAGAACCAGAGTAGACTTGAAAATTTAATATAAATTAAATCAGAAATTAGCAAAAAAAAATGTTAGAAGACCAGGGTCTCCCCTTTGTTGCCATGGTAGTATCGCTGAGCCATGCATTGACACGTAACTTTGAGCTGTCACTCTGTTTGTGTGCATAAAATTAAAGAAGTGCGTGAGATTCCTAGTCATTTTGCAACAATGTCATAAGGAGGGGAAACAGTTGTCATTCAAGGTAGTTGGCTGACCCTCGAGGCGTGGAAGTGTTTTTCTTGTCCTCATTAGGACGAAAGTAGCTTTAAGTGTCCAGCTTTTGGAAGGGCTATGATTTATGGAATGTCATAATCCAGTTCTCAACTGTACTCAAATCCAAATATGATCGCAGCGTCGTAAAATCACTGCACCATGAGCCCATACCGGGTGCCTTTTGACCCTAAGGGAAGCGACTAAGCTGTGGATGCTACCGGCGCACTCTTTTCCTGGTGCAGACAAGAGCAGCAGCGAATGGGGACCCGAGCCGGAGCAAGCCAGGGTCTGTCCATGGGTCGGGGACAAGCGGGCCCAATCTGGGGAGGCCCCCTCCCCAGACACCGGTCCAGGAGGGGGCACGGGTGAGCCACCAGCACCTGGGACCAAGCCCCATCCTGTCGCCTGTGTTGCTGTCGAATTTGATGGTGTCGCAATTGTAAGGAAAAGAGAACCAGTCTAAACTGCTGCACTTGAGAATTCCTCGGCTTCCAGCTTTCACACAGACATTGCAGCAAGAACAATCGGAATATTAGAAAATCTCCTGGATTGGCCACTTCTTGAATTTGGCGCCCATCAATAATAAAGTCTCTTATTCCGATCAGACTTTAGAATATATGTAGTCGTGCTTTAAAAATAACTGGATGTGATCTTATTCTCTCAGTGACTGGAAACAAAAATTTAATGAGGCAAGGAATGGTGCTGTGACAGATAAAGAAAATTGGCGGTGGCTTAGCTCGGCCTATGCCAGGATATATGTGAAGCGTGAGCTTATGCGCACAAAATGAGAGTCGCTTATCAAGCAGCTCCGATTGCAGCATCAGACTTGGCTACTCTTGGGCGCTTACGACCGGTCGACCGCTGGGCGATACAAGGGCGCCAGTAAAGGCGTCTGCCGCGGCTATTGATGTCACTCCTCACGGAGATGCGCGAACCGGGCGAGGGCGGGCGAGGCAATGCGTGGCTGCAATGGAGCAGCGTGGAGTGCTTGCGCGGCGGCTTCGCTGCGGCTCTCATACTGAGCGATGCGGTCCTTATGCGAGCGTGGCATCATTATGCCGTATAAGCGGCGCGTGAGGAGCCGCCGCCGCACGTGACACCTGCTGCGCGTGGTGCGTGGCTTTCTATAATGAGCACGGCTCATTATCAGGGCCACGCGAAACTGCTCAACCTCGGCCAGTGTAAGCTAACGCTACAAAAAAATAGTAGCGTGCTGCCTTGAGGAGCCCTTTCTGAGCGGGTTTCACGATCGTGTCTTCTTCGATGGCTGTTGAAAATATTCAGCGTGTGTGGCTCTCCTGTTCATTTCTTGTGAGGAGCCAGCAGTTTCTGGGATTTTGTTAATACAATTTTCACTCATTTTCTCCTGTTTGGTTGGGATGAATCCAAGGCAGAGTATAACAACTGGAGCTCTGCCTTAAAGGGGAACTCCGCCGATTTTTCGGTAGGCTTCGATTTGGCTGGAAATTTGCAGACCGCATCAAAAACCCTTTCTCAACTGATAACCAAAATATTGTATAAAAATAAAATTTTTCCGTGAAGTTATTGAATTTTCAAATTACGCCGGCCGCGAGGTTTCCAGGAGGCGACTCTCTACTGGCAACACTGAAAAATCCTTACTTTTCCCTACCCGCGTACGTCACGGGTGGGCAGGAGGACGAGCGACTCCGGCAGCCGCGAAGTGGCTTTCCGGGCGCCAGCGATCGAGATTATTTTTTCGCAGCTTCAAGGTTGAAAGTTCCTTTGCAATATGGGTAGCAATTTGTGCTCCGTGATAGAGTGTAGAAACAGTGCCGGGAAAAAGCTTCTTTTTACCCTTGTTTTCATGGGAGAAAAAAAAAGCGTTCCCCGGAAGCAATGGAGGCCGGCCACGTCAAGGTACTTTTGCGCGAGCTGTGTGCCGAGAGAACTAGTGTCACGTGAAACATTTTCACTTATGCTCGGAATACTTATAGCCGCGTGTTGCGAGGTGAGTATCCTTCAGCAGCTGGAACAGTTTCAAGAGTGGCAAGCGCAAACTCAAGCCGTCTGTGACCACCACGAAATTAGCCCAAAGAAGAGCGCTAATAATATCGAGAAAAATAGTACACAATATAGCACTATAGTCGACATTTTGGACAGTCATATTTGTTATTCACAATAAGTTCAATGATTTTTTTTTTTATAAACACTATGTTTGTTGTAGATGTTGAATCTAGCTCGGGCTACTCTCGGAGTTCCACTCACGCGGCCGATATGTTGAAGACGAGAAGTGAAACGTCTAAACAAAGTTCAAGTCTGAATTTGGACATGACTTTCGACATATTGCTATTCCTGTCTGTATTGCAGAGGTTTATGAAGCAGGTGTCGAGCTCCATTAATATACGATAGAGCCTTTGCCTGGTTTGTCAAATGGTTGGCGTGCAATATTCTCTGCAGAAGATGTGATGATCTATTGCGGAAAAAAATTTATATAGGGCTGAAAAGTTTTTTTAAAACCATGAAAATATTAATGTCGTTGAGGGGAGGCATGCAGATTTACAGCCGATGGAAACTGTGCTAAATCAAAACTTAATTAAAAAATATCTTATATAGAATTACCCCCTTCCCATGTACTCTCGTGGATGGGTGTTCAAACGCGTTGCATTCTACTCCAGAAATAAAAAAAATACGGGTACACATTTTTTTAGTAACTTTTGTTAACTTAATTATTTTGAATGAAAAGTTTTTATGTATTTCTGTACCTTACGCACTATTGTACCTTCAAGCAAATATTCTTTATTTTACGATGAACAGTGTATTTGTGCATTTTATACGCATTCCATTGCACCTTGATGTTTGGGTTGCGGAGCTCTTTTTAATTGTCATTTTAACACGATCTTCATAACCAGTAACCTGCCATCTGATCTCCATGAAAGCAGTTAATTCCATTCTATACATTTCGTTGTTGACGAGAATCACAGTCTACATGTGTTAGGTCCCAGCCCAGCGCGCACATGTTCGTCGCTTGGAAGGCGAGCAAAGTACGCGCCACACGCACGAACGCTGAAAATGGCATCGACCAGAAGCACTTTTCAGAAATAGTCTATAAATCTTTTGCTAAATTAATTAAGCACCAGGGAGCATACTCATGCTATAAGAGTGGTTACACGTGCTGGCGCCTGCAACAGTAAATTTTCTAAAGAAAATCTGAAACAAAATGGCACGTTCCTTCAGGTTATACGAGCGTGTGGGGCACCTGTACCACATTCCGAGCATTTTCCGTGGTGCTTTGGCAATTCGTCAAAAAATGTATTGCGCGACTCTTCGAACATTCTTCGCCAGCCATATTTTAATAAAAAGAGAACGGATTTACTAGCGATTTCACGAAACTAGCGAGCCGCGGCTTGAGCGTACCGAGTTGCAAAAACGGTTTTACCAAAATTCCCATTGCTGCCATTTTTTTTAAACTTTCTTATAGTTCAGCACGTAGGCCAAGGTCATACTTTGTGCAAATAATAATGATTATCAACTTCAAATAGCACGAACGCCCAGGTTTTCCCGCTGTTAGATGCGAGAAAGGCGGGCGCGAGCGTACCCGATTGCCGGCCGCGCGCCTCGCTGCCCACCCGTGACGTCACGCTTGGGTGGCGGGGAAAACTGGGGAAAACCTAGGGAGAACGAAGTTTCGGCTCCGGCAGCAAATAAAATATCACTTTTTTAATTAACTAGAGTGAATCTGGGAGAACGAGATAGCATTTCGGAATCAGGAAGCCATCCGCATTCAGATGATGCCTTTGGATTAGGTAGCTCGAAAAATCGGCGGAGTTCCCCTTTAAGTGCACATACATGGTGCATTGACATCCTTTTAAAACATTGAAAGCGCCCCAGTTTGATTCCATGTTTCGGATAATTTGCAACTGCACACATCTTGTGTCGTTGCACCTTGCCTACTCCCCTCAAGATAAGGGGCTACGGTATGATTGGCTAACCACGCGTGCAGGAGAAGGGCGTCCCAGGGCGGCCAGCCGGGCGGGGAGTCCGGCCCGATCCGTGCGACGCCCTCCATGTGGCGCTGCAGCAAGATCATGCACATGCAGAGGGACCTGCACCCAACCGTGCTCTCCTCCCTGGAGGGCATCGTCGATCAGGTAGGTTGTTTCGGATCCACGACTACCAGGCATCAGGGGGCCCTTGGCCCATCGATTCCCTGCGCGAGAATGTCTGCTAACCCTTGGCGACTGGGGACTACACGTGTAGCTGAGAATTTCAGGCTACACTATGTATTGAAAATTTATAGCATTGGCATTTGTCTTGAGGCAGCTACAAGGTTTCCACTTGGCTCGGGCACCACACGCTAGGTACTGGTGTTTCCAGTTTGTCTCTTTTCAGGCAGATGAACTAAAGCTAGAAGTCAATGGAAAATCAAGCAAACTGGAAACCACTCATGTTTGGTTGCTACGTTGTGTCGCTGGGTGTAAACGAACCAGCACTTACACAGGGTAAACTTTTTGTGAAATGTGACGATTTCTATGTAGAGTCAACTTTTGTTAATTCGACCTTGACGGGGACATACGAAATTGGGTTGAAATATCCGAAGTTGACTTAAAAGATGCGTGTGAAATTCTGAATATCCAGCACTTTAGATCAGGTGGGCTAAAATTTTTACAATGAGCCGCCGCATGCTGCTGGAGGCCTGTGGCAGCGGTCGTGTATGTCTTTGCGCAATCAGTGTGGCGGTGGCAGTGCCACCGCCGGCGCTGCCGCTGCTGCACCGCTGTGGAGCAGCGCTGCTGCAGCGGTGTTGCAGTGGTTATTTTGTGTCGAGACCCGGCCGTGTCTCGTGTCTCACTGCTTGCTCTCTTTTTCTCTCTCTTGGCAAATTGGCGCGCACTCGAAATATAAAAATGTTTTTTTTTCGCCAACGGGCGCGGTTGATTGCACTTTTAACTTGCCCGGTGCCAGTTTTCTCTAGGTCAAATTAACCGATATTTTATATTTTAAAAATCAAAATAACAAGTTCTTTTTATAGCGAAGCTGTTTATGGCTGGGGCTCCGTGGATATTTCATATGCAGTAACAACTGCACGCGCATGCCTTCCCCGTATAAAAGATTCAAGGTAGAACCTCAAAATAAAGCGTTGACGAACGTGCGGCCAAGATGCCGTTTGTTTTTAGGCTTTTGCTTTAGAACAGTTACTGCAGCAGACTGCGGCACGTGGAACAACAGCCCCTGCATTCTCCTTGATGATTGGGTAATTCAGCAATACAGTCGAGCCCGGTTATATCACACTCAGGTATTTAAAATTATTGTATATATCAAACAATCCAAACAGCCCCTTGAAAATCGCATGTAATAGTATAGGAGCGTTGTCTTTTTGTTCCGAACTCCCATGGCGGGGACAGTCGATATAGCAAAAGAACTCATTACGCTGGTGGCGAAGCACATTGCTTGCCTCGGCGTGGCTGGCAGGCCACCAAGCCAGCATGCACGCTAGAAGATAAACAACAAAAAAGCAGTTAAAAAAAAAAAAAAACGTAAAAACATATTGATTGCATCTCCACGTGGTGAATGATGTTGGTTGGGGCGAAGCTCTGGTGGTGCTTGTCTGCGTAGACGCTGAGCCGCAGCATGCCGAGCCTTTCGTTCGTTTTCATCCATGTCAGAAAGGGAATGTGTGGTATGGAACGTGACTATATACGCCTCGCAAGTGGGCTCATTTTCGTCTTCTGCGCATGGTGTTCGGTTCAGAGAAGAGTCAGTTGCGTGCTGACGTCGAGAGATGGCGCCACCGGTGCCCTAGCGTTACCCCCTACGCGAGCCTTCGTCGCGGCTCGCGGCAGAGAAACTTGGAGCGCTTCGCCGCTCGCCGTTTATTTTTTCACACTTGAAGGAGAGGAGACTAGAGAGGAGAGTTGCGCGCGTCGCAGCGCGGTGTGAGTAGAACCGAAACGCACGCGCAGTGCAGCAGCTGGTAGAGAGAGGACGGAGAGAGTAACGCGCAGCTGTTGGAGAGAGGGAAGGAGGAGAGTTGCGCGTGCGTAGTGCGATGCGGACACCGACCGCCGTGGGACATAGACCGAGCAAGAGATGCTCCCGCATCTAAATCTGAGTGCAAACAAACCACAACTCCCATTTAGCCCATCGTATGCTGAAATTTGCAACTGTTCATGGAAACGACAGCTTGCGAGTCAGTAGCAACATGCAAATATTTTATATGTTCACTAGCTTTGGAGAAGTAAAGAGCAACTTCAAAACAATACAATTTTCACCGTAGCGGTAACAACTCTTTCCTCGGATAAAACCTTGAAGGATCTGGCAGCTCCTGATTCGTGCTATCCTGCAGTACAGTACTGGTAGCATGCATAGAGAGAGCCAGCTCTTCCAAAGCTAGTTGATGGGCATGAACGAAGCTTAATTTTCCTTGTGATAAGCCCAGTGTGCGTTTGAGAAGATATTACTTTTCTATTACAGCACTAGCCCCGAAGCTCGTTACAGCCAGATAATTTCACAGCTGACAATCAGTTACAGCATACCAATTTGTGAAATTTTGTTGATCTTCGTCTCTATGCCATTAAGTCAAATTCGCTTATTACAGACCCCTTTTACAACATACATCTGCATATATATGGGACTATATTAGGGTGTTTGTAAATAGTTCATCATTCAGTTATAGCTGAGCTCTTCGACAAGAGTCATTATCTAGGGCAGTGAGTTCTCAAACAGGGGTCTGCGGACCCCAAAGAGGTCCGTGAGGCATTCTAGAGGTCCGCTGGCCCTGCCTCATCAGTCAAGCCCGGCAATGAAAGTTGTCTTTTTTCAGGTCGAGGAGGAATGTGTCCGTTTTCGGGCGAGTTTTCTCGTGTGCATGTCATTAGCAGAGGGCTTCTTCACTCTAGTCGTTAGTTATATCCATTTATTAAGTCATTATTATATTTAACCTGCACCTTTCCCTCCCCCACCACGAACGGGGTCCTCCATCATCTCCGCCGATCCACAAAGGGGTCCAGCAGAAGCATCGATGGTTGAGAACCACTGATCTAGGGCATTCTTTTTGTGAACTAGTGTTGGCATCCTTTTTGTGAACTGCTGTCATCGCGCGTGGTGCCTCACAAGCCTCGCATGATCCAAAGTATGCAGTGACAACAATTACTGGGACAAGTGCAGAAGTTTCAATAAAGCCGGTTCTTTACTTCTAATATCCACTTACATGTCATCAGTCTCACTGATCAGAACAGACTCAGTCATAATCCTCCATAAATTCCATAGTAGGAGCATTCATTCTGCATAATCTTTTTACAAAAGACTAAAATCTTCATCACTATCATGGTTTGTCAGAATGGGTTTGTACTGTTTTCATACATGCCACATGCAATACATTTTTTGCTGAGATGTGCCCTATGTTGATAACTGAAATTTATTTTGTAGTGCGGAGGTAAATGATAAGAGTGAAGCGATTCATAATTGTTTTATAGCTGGGATTTATTACTTCTTGCATCAAATTTTTATTTTGTTGACAGTTTAAATGCAGAATTGTGTGATTTGTTGCACTTTATTGTCTGAAAATACATGATCAATTTGAGCTCTCACCCCTATTTAAAAATTAAATTGAATTGCTGAGCGTGTCCACATGCAAAATACAATTGAAATATGTCCTTAAATGACCAAAGTGGAAGTTTGGCCCAAATATCGTAATTGCATCTCTTGTTTAGGGCAGCTCTCAGAGATCCTACATAATACACCGAATTTTATGAAAATAGTTGATTCAGTTTGAAATTATATTTGAATGACCTCACACTTTGACTCATATTTGGGTTATTAAATAAAAGATTGCCACTTGCAAACATCTGCTTGTAATGCATCTATTTTGGATGGCTATAGTGTATGTCTTTTGGGGACTGTTCAGTTTTTTTAAATACTCTAAAGAAGTCTACACATACAAGGCCATTCAAATTCTCTCTTCTTGACAAAATGACACCCAAAGCGTGACATGTTGCTAAAAACGAGTTCTGTGGCTCTCCGCACGACAGATACAAGAGGAAATCTCCAAGCGCTACAAGGACCGGCCGGTCAACATCATGGGAGGCATCAACGTCATGTGACGGCCGTGAACTGCCTAGCGCCCCTGTTAGCACCTTTCCCGTGCCCGCTCCTGGCGGCGGCCCCGCGTCCCTTGCCCGCCCGCAGAGCTTCCCAAGCCTGGCGGCGCTCGCGTCTCATCCCCAACCATTGGGGCAAGGTCACGCCTCGTGCCATGTGCGGTCGTTTGGCAAGGGCGAGGTGCCTAGAAGCCGCTGATCCATCGTCGTGCAGAAAATTGGCCGGGAGTGTGCGACAGACTGGAGAGATTGTGTTCCCGAGATTGGGGGAGTGTCGGCGTGTAGCATCAGCGAGAATTGTGGAGGTGGCAATGTTTTTATTTTTTTTTGTACAAGAAAAACTCGCTTACTTTTTCTGCTAAAATGCGCCTATGTTCCGCAGTTGTTGCATGCGGTTCAACTGTACGGCTTTCACCTCGCTTGAAATGAAACGTACGAGTGTCATTTTGTCGCACGAGTGCTACTCCGGTGGCAACAGGGCTACGTTAGCCTTACCAAAACCGAAAGACCATTTATTGCGCAGCAACCAGCCATGGTACCACTTGGCTAATACTCAGGGGGCAGAATGTTGCACTTGCTCGCTGCATTTGAGCTTGGTGATGACCGTACACATTTTGAAAGATGGTGTGGGAGCCTTTCACGGGACTTTGCTAGCAGTCAAAAACACATTAACAGATGACGTTGTTACATCCAGTAAAGGTACACTGCAAGACACTGTTAGCGCAAACACAACTTCGGAGCTTTTCCTCATTTTACTTTCAATGGGTATTGGTGAGCACCAAATTTTGTCCCTGGGGTAAATGCTCGAAATGAGCATTTTCCACAGCACTAGTACTCTTGATGACCGCCTGTCGATTCTAAGAGAAAACTGGAAAATATTGGCGAGCATTTGTTTGCACTAACAGTTTTGCACTTTGTGCATTTGACAGTGTTTGACGATACACATCCATTCTTTCTTTCATTGCTGCAATACTGTTGCACCTGCTGGTATATATTATACATAGTGAACAGAACAGCGCACAAAAGACGAGGACAGAGAAAGAACATGCACAACACTCAGCGCTTGTGTGTGTGCATGTTCCCTTTCTCTCTCCTCGTCTTTTTCTGCACTGTTCTTTTCACCATGTCATCATACCAACTCGCCCAACTTACAACACTTCTGCATATTATACATAGTTGGTGCATCGAAAATGCAGTTTATTTTAAAAGGTTACAATATGCCGCAAGTGGCCAATGAGTTTAGCTTAGAAAACCTACTTCTGGACCCAGTAGGAATTTTTCATTGAATGAAAAACAGTTTAAATTACCATATTTACTCGTATATAGATCTTTTTACCCGAGACCCTGCGGAGAATAATAAAAAAGTGTTTTAATATATAGCGTCCTTAATTTTTACAAATGTAAAAAAATTCATAGAAAAAAATTTCCCCTTTCCTCACTGTCGTGGGCCGTGGCGAAGACAGTGGTAACGCGGAATGTGATGCAGCGTCGAGCTAGATGCGATTGCAGCGCCGCCGTTTCTGGCGCTGTAGCAACACCATCACCATCACTCCGGGAGCGAGACATTCCTGAACGGAGAAGATGAAAGATTTGAGGTGTGCTGCGGCTTCCTCGTGAACGTCCCTTTCCAAAAAGCGTACCAAGTGAAAAAAAGAGGAGGAAAAAGAGAGCACGCATGACGTGAACGCTGAAAACCTGGTGAGGTCGCTCGTTTAGTGTGTGCTAGGAGCAGTTTTGCAAAGCGTCACTCGAAAAAAGTAATCAATTACAATTACCCTCGGTTAAAAAGCATTCAATTAGATTACTCTATTACTTAAGAAGAAAAGTAAATGGCTGTTACTTGAAAAAGTAACCATTACTTTCCGATTACTTTGGTTTCCAAAACGACAGATATTTCTGCGGTGTGAAAACTGGTTTTTTATGCTGTTCATGATTGAATTTGAATCTCAGATTATAAGCTAATGCGGAAGCGCAAATTGGCTGCTTCTTTGCAGGGGTTGGTGGTGGCATCAGAACGCAGAGCTCTGATTGGCTCTGATTGAAGGATGGTAGGTAGACCTGAAGGCAGCTTGCTTTGAGGTCTACCACTATCCTTCAATCGGAGCCAATCGGAACTCTGCGTTCTGTCATGACCACAACCTCTGCAGAAGAAGCAGACAAACTTGCGCTCTGCATTATCGTCTTAATCCGTTAATATCAGTAAACCATCCTACAGTCGGAGACTTTGTTCGAGGATTCCTTGGTAGTAAACTTGTAGACAAAGGTGACATTAGAAAGAAGAGAAACATAGTAATGGTTGCAAGTAATTTTAGTACTTTCAAAAGTAATCAGATTACTCTTGGGATTGCTTGCCAATAAATTTAATAAAATTATTACAAAATTATTGAATACAAGTAATTTGATTACTTGGAATGAATATCCGATGCAAGTCTGGCTAGGAGCAGAATGCTCTGGCGTGTGTCTATGCTCGATCGCAGTGATATGACCGGCGGGAGTGACTCGCATCTACTGGAGCAAGACGCGTGGCTGGCATCGTCACCGTTGGTTGTGACTCGCGTTTCTCGGCTCCGTCCAACGTTATTAGATTAGCGCAGCTACCGGCACTGCCATAAAGGCTGCTTGCACGGTGCAAGCAATACAT
>JAZHYW010049778.1:0-39668 GCA_037355805.1 Ixodes ricinus
ACGTCAGAAGAGGAAACGAGTTTTATCAGCTGCCACCAGTCTCACACCAACAAGCGTAAACGGCTTCCATTTTTAAGGTTATGATTGATAATGCAATTAATTCAAAAGTGCAAGCGAGTTGGACAAGTATGATGAAAATAACCCCTGGAGAAAGGGAATAAGGGGGATGAAGGACGCTCCACAAGAAATGGAGAGGTCCCTGGTTCGATAGCAGGACAAAACGGATCTTTTTGGCCGTGCCCCAGTCATCTAGCTGTCTTTGGAGATTTCTGTTTGGACTTTGTCCCACTTGTTTCTTTCTCCAGGGAATAGTTTTTATAAATGTAAGAGCAATTATTACAAAGGATTCTTTTGGAATATAAAGCTTGCATCATTTATAAGTCCCGTAGATGAAAATATTGGTCAGTTACAGTTTTTATCTTTAAAATTCTTGATATTAAACACCGTGCGAAAATTGGTTTATACGTGAATTTATGCTCACTGTCCGATCCTGTAAGCCAGAACACGGAATCGGCGCTTTTCTGCAGTGTGGATGACATGCAAAAGTACCGAAGGGTATCTAGAAAATCAAGAAAGTCGTCAAGAACTACGCACTGAAGCTGGATCAGTTACTATTTCTGAATGTAGGCCATCAAAATGACGTAAAAACGAGTAATTATTGCAATTTCCAAGACTTAATACTCGCTTTCTTCTCTCTGGCCATGCACAGGAGCAAAGATACTTTTGTTCTAGTGTTCGAAGCATCATATCTGCTTGCTTGAAAAATTTGAAAATGAAAGAAAGTCAGAAAAACTGTTATCGCGCGATAAGAGCGGCCCAATGAAAAAAAAGACAAATGTATTTTAGAGTCCGGATACTTTTATAGTTTACGTGTTTTTGACCGTTGGTATATGATGGTCATTTTAGTTGCATATAAGTCTTCCAGATTATCAATGTTGGCGTCATCAGGATGTTTGCTCACCTTGAACAAGCCCAACATTCTTTTCAGTTGTTATTCTTGCTTGGATCCGTTGCTTGTCTTTAGGCACCTGCTGAAGAACATAAAATTGAGCCCGGAATACTGCGAAAGTTAGACATCGCTCACTGGTCAGAAAAATAGTGCAACTAAACCGATTATGCTTACATAATGTTAATAAAGTCACCTACTATTCGCTGAGACTCAAGTAACAAAGATGCTTCCTCTTATTCTCCGGTAAAGGGACAAAATGTACATGCGTTTTTTTTTCTCGCAATAAATCCACAGGGACACCGCATGAGTAGACTGGTTGCGGTCTGTTTCAATTTGTAGTCGTAAGTCTTGTAGAGACAAGACACAGTTAAACCTCTAGCGTGCATTAGAACTGTTTTTTTCTTCCGGATGAATAAATGAACGGGTGGATACGAATAAACCTTTTAATTCGGCGGCACCTTCCACATCACATTGTCAAAGCTTCTACTTGCGAAAGTTCACTAATATCCAATTAAGTTCGGAATTCATGGAGAATTTCATATCGCTGCTAATCGCGAGCATTCATTTAATATTCTCCACAAGAAAAAAAAAAAACGAGAGTTTCCATTCGTGTGATGGTGGTACATCTCCGCCCTACGGATTGAAAGGAAAAAATAACAAAACTTTATTCTTCCCTCGACTTATGCCACAAGTACGACAGCAGCGCCTGATGCGGACATCCGCTGTCTTTTGGCACAGCGCCTTCCATCGACGATGGCCTCGTTCACGCCGCGACTCTCCCTTCTAGAGCACCGCACTGTGCGAAACCAGGCTCGGAGGCGGTGGCTCCCAATGGAATTTGCTAGGGCTGAGGTAGCGAGTCTTTACTGTCACACAGGCCCACAAAAATATGGCGGCGCCCAGAGAAAGTACTTACAGATTGAAGAAGAGGGTAGTAGCTGCGGCAAGTATATTGGCGTCATTTATAAGAACATTGTGGTCAAGTAGTTCTACTTCAGGTTTTCTTATGGTCCTTGGGAATGTCGACATTTGATGAGAAACAGTGAACGATGAAATTGCTCGTCGCTTAATCTTGGATTCGAAACAACTCTGTTAATATTGACAGCATAAAGTGACTGTGTCAGTATCTGAATCACTTCTACAGTACTCTCATGTCGAGAGCGCAAACCTTCAGAAACAATTCACTATGTCAACGAGTCACGTGACCATTAATATCCGTAAAGCTGCGTGGTTATCATCACGAATATTCCAGATGATGCATTTTATTCTTTATTCTTCCTTTATTTAATAATCACCCCGCAGGGCACAGCTGCGTTACAGGGGGAGGTTTACAAAGATGAAAAAAAAACATATCTTCAATCAAACTGCACACTTGTTCTTGCGTGAGTCGATTCCATTGTGCTATCGTTCGAACAAAGAAAGAATTGGCAAACATGCTTGTCCTAATGCGGTACTTTCTAATGTTAAGACAATGATCATTTCGACTATATATGTGTAATAGGGTTGTTTTATGTAAGTCTCACTATTTACTCCAGTTTTATTTGCGGCTATGGCGAACAGAAATTTTAATCGCAATTTTTTTCTCGACGCGCGGAAGGTGGTTCCCATGTTTAGCACTTTTTTCAATTCTGTGCAGCTTTCTTTACTCCCATATCTTCCGAGAACGAACCTAGCCGCCCTGTTTTGCATTTTTTTTCAGCTTATCTGATAGCGATTTTTGGACTGGGTACCAGACGGCACATTTGTAATCTACAGTGGGTCCACCATATTTCAAATAAGCAGTTGTTTTTAAATTTGGTTGTGAACATTTTAATCTACGCTGAATGAAGTTTATTGCCGTGCCAGCCTTTAGTATAACTTCTTCCATATGAGTATTCCACGAAAAGTCAGATGACAACGTCACACCTAAATACTTGTATGTAAACTCCTTAGTTACTGGAGAATGATTTATAAAATACTGAGATTCGCTTTTTCCATTTTGAAACTAGCATGAACACCTCTTAGGATTTAAATCAATTTTCCACATTGAGTCCCAACTATGGACACGATCTAGGTTCACTTGCAATCGAGCGGTATCATCTGAACTTTCAACTTTCTTTTGCATACCACGATCATCTGCAAACAACCGAATACATGAGGACATTCTAAAAGGGATATCATTAATAAAAATTAAAAACAAAAGCGGACACAAGACAGAGCCATCTGGAACTCCTGGTGTTACATCAACGTAATCCGAATCTTTTACATTCAGTACTACATATTGGCGACGTTGAAGCAAATCATGTTCAATCAATCTAAATGCAGTCGAATCTATGTTTAACATTCTAAGTTTATTAAGAAGTGAGTAAGAAACCGTAATACAGAATCTATTGTCTCCCTGGGTCAATATCAGAGGCTAGACCAAGGTGAAATTCAATAAGCTGTGTAGTACAAAGAAAACCCTTACGAAAACCGTGTTGCGCCTTAATATATATAAGTTGTTTGTTATCAAATAGCCGAGTATCTCTGAATATTACTATACTCGATGATTTTGCATGAAATGGATGTTAATGAAATTGGCCTACAATTTACACAATTTTTATGCGCCTTTATGTATAGGAACGAGGTGAGCGATCTTTCCCTCATTAGGCAAAAGGAGTGTGTCCAGTGTCTTAGAATAAATTAAATAAAGGTAGACCGAAACTGGATAAGCACATCGCTTTAGTGTGCGCGGGGAAATACCATCCGGCCCAGTTGCCTTCGTTCCATCTATGTTCTTTAATACCGCCACAGTACCACTCCCGCTAAGTTCAAGTGGCTGCATTAATTTACCCGTTCTAAAAAAAGAATGAAACGTTTGCAATCCCCTCTAACGCCGAATTAAAGCGCAGCTCTCGAGGAGGAGGAGGGGAAGGTACGGAGAGGAGGCTATGCCTCTTCTCTCTCCTGCTCGCCTCCCATTTAGGGGAAATTTTCCGCTAAATTTGTCAGAGTTGTCTTCGCTCCCTCTAATTTTACCGGGGAATTTTTTCCACTAAATTTAGCGGGGAAATGTTTTACGCTAAATTCGGCGGGGAAGTTTCAGTTAAACGGCGGGTAAATGTTTCCGCTATATTTAGCGGGAAAGGTTTTCCGCTCAATTTAGCGGGGAAATTTTTTGATAAATTTAGCGGGGAATATTTTTCCGCTAAATTAAGCAGGGAAATTCTGTCTACTAAATTTGGTGGGGAAAATTTTCCGCTAATATAGTGGGGAAATTTTCCCGCTAAATTTAGCGAAAAAGTTTTCCGCTAAATTTAGAGGGGATGTTTGCATGGTGATCACTAATACTTGGGATAATGTTAATGGTGCTGACCAGTTAGGGAGAGCTACAAAGCAAGAGGTCTAAAATGATATTATTTCTCGTTGGCTCATTCACATACTGCAAAAGTCCAAGCATATCAGCAATGTTTTTTTTTGTTTTTATTTCAAGGTTTATTCGGTTATTAGCTCCAATCTGTTCTCTATATTCACACATTTTAAGAGCCGAATGCGGCTCGAAGTTCGCAGGTTGACCAGCCTTACTTCAAAAATAACCACGCACATGTTCAAAAAGTGAAGTCACATTTTTTATAGCATTGCTATCCTTCCCCCAAAATGTGTCTTCGTCATAAGACCCTCCTGCAGATTGGCAGTATCCTACACTATCACTTTGAAGAATCGGAGTATAATAGTGTGAAGACCGGTTAGAACCTGTGCGAAAAGGATTAAGGAAGGTGAGAAGGAAAAGGAAGTTGGAAACGGGAAGCCAGACAGCAAGGCCGCCGTGCTGTCCTTTCTACGTCACCTTTCGACGGCCAGCTCGGGGCGGAAATGGGATATGCTGCATCGGCCCAGCTCGCGTTCGGCCGACGCACACTGGGATTCGAGTTCAATCCTTGAGAGCATATGTCCTTCCCGAGCGCTGACACAACCCTCGTGTCCGCTTTGTGCCTTGCACTGGCCTCTGCTGGGTGACGTAGTGAATCAGGTGCTACGGCTTTATTGTCTCTCAAGTGCTGTACCATATACCCTTGCACAATCCATTCAAAAACAAGGCTTCTGGCCGGTGCCACTTTGAGTGTTCGTACGCACGACACTTGCTCAGCTCGCTTTCCGAAGAGACGTGCGAGAGCAGTGCTGGGCCGTGCAGACATAGCTGAGGCACTCGCAGGCAAACTGGACAGTGGTGCTTCTCGTGGGGAACAAATTACGATCGCATCAACAAGCCAGCCCTAATGGAAAAAGTAATCGATTTCAAGAGATTGAGTGCAAAAATGTCGTTCCCTCACCCTTCAGACCACAACGAAAAAAAATTCGAGCATTACGAAACTACAATAGAATGTTATTGATTCCAAGTACTCAGTCAGTGCTAACACATTGCGGACAATGTCCGTGCTGGCCTCACGGTGCACCCTACAAATCAGCTGCCAACGAGCAATAGCTTTTAAGTTCTTCGGAATATCGACCAACCCACGGCTCTGACACCACCCCGCTGCGCATCTTTGGGCGTTTCACCTCTCGCGACTCTAGTTCCTCCGCACGTGCATTGCCCACGCCTTGTGTGGGCAAACTCCGGCTTTTTTGTAAGAAATCCGTTGTCTTATACGGAAAATCAATGCCTCTAGCGTCAAAACGACTGCGGCCGCTCCGCAACATATGTAGTACAACTGAAGGAGCTGTGTGATGTCATAAGGAGCCGGGGAGACCTCTACGTCCCCAAAGCGGGAACAGTTCCATTTATATACCTTCGCCTCATCGGATTGCCAATGTGTCTCGAATATTCTCGACACCAGTCGGTCGTAAATGGCTCTCAGAGGAAAGTCCTTTCGCACGGGGGTGCTCATGTACATTGTGTAGATCGTGTCTTTCCCAACGGTCACTATGTTGCCAAATATGGCCAGACTGCATTCCTCAAGATCTGTCGAGAGAAACACGTGGCTTCCTCTGACAACCTTATCTCTGCAGCCGTTGAAGGTGTCCCTTACAGTAGAATTCTTGTTGGGCGATCGTTGCTGGGCGGCCGCCATGGCGCCGATGATGCCCTGCTTGTCGCCTGATTGCAGTTGACGGTCTAAGAAGGTGCCCCTCATCACACAGGGCAGCAGTTTCCCAGAGGCGAGCTTGGGGTAGAGCTTGTCTATGGTGTCGTCGGCGTCCCAGCCATTTCCGGAACTCAGGCTAGAGGTCAACAGGCTCTGCAAGTAGGTGGCGAGCGAGAATATGCCGACCATCCAGCAGAAGAACACGATGCGTCCAGCCAGAACTCGTTCGAACCGTTGCGGTATGGGATATGAGAAGAGCATTGCCGTTGAGACAAAAACAAACACCACTTCTAGAATTCCATTGAGGGGCTGCCTTCCCGAGCAGTAGTTGATGAGAGAGAAGCCTAGTGCGCAGGCGACTATCGAGAGGAACATAAAGGTAAAGAAGGTAATCGATGCTTCCATTAGAAACACGTCAGCATAGCGCGAAGGCTTACGTACCGTGTAGAATACGGCCCTTCCGCAGCGCAAGATGCCGGGAAAGTGGACCAACCGCCAGCGGTCTACGTCGTACGTAGTATCCTGGACCATAATGTCTATTCTGCGCTCTCTGAGGTCTGTAATCCAGCGGTCACTGCTCACAATGATTGTTCTGTAATTGACACCAAGCCACTCGAAACATTTTAATATAATGTTCTTTTCCGGGATGGTGCAAGCACGTTTCACACACCCAAGCACGAAGCTTTGGTTCCGGAGCAGCTGCCAGGTTTGGGCAGCGGAAAACCTGGGCTCCTGTACGGTTGAATCGTTAGTCAGGTTGATGTAGCTGCTACCAGTGCAGTTCCACATTAAGCCCTGTAATATGCTGATGCTGTCTACATTCGTGGATAGATAATAAATAGATTGGCTTGGGTTTTCACGAGCCCGAACGCAAGGTAGACGCTTTCTCTCAGAAAGAATAAACACACAGGAGAAAAGGTCGTCGGGAGAGAGTAAGCGCGAAAGGCTACCGTTCCATAAGGACTCAGGAATAACAGCCACCCTCTTCCTGTTGTCCGCAGTGCTGTCACGGAGGTGTTTCAGGTAAACTGACCAGGAGCTGCACCAGTACCTTGCTCTGAGAAGAGTTCCGACACTGCGACGGAAGAGGAAGTTGTCTATGTTTCCACTTGCGCAGAGAATGTCTACGTATGTGTCATTCGGAAGCACAAGATGCACACCGTTTTGCTTCGGAGCCCAGTGCTGCAACGGTCATAGGGTGAACGAACAAGACGAAGACGATAGATGTAAACATCTTCAACACGCGCCTGGTTTGCCGAGAACCTCACCAAAGTGCACGACGGAGACGTGTAATCCAAGTGAAAGCCTCGCTCTTCTTTTACATCTGTGTTTAGTTTTTAGATGTCCGGGGGCAGTCATCGAATCTGTTGAAAGTAAATACTGCCACGAATGGAGAGGGCACAATTTCTTTTCTTTGAATACAAGAATACCGGATGGATTTTTTACTGTGTTTTCTTTCTCGCAGCGGCTTTTTTATTTATGAATGTTCCCCGAGCAAACAAATGAGGTTTTAGAGACTTCAGGAGGGGTCTTTCAATATTTTCTATTTGTACACAGCAAATACAAAACGGGCAGGGAAGGTACAATGGAAAGGCATTCCGGAAAATGAGATCGAAATACATAAAATAACAAATAGCAGTACGCACTTTTTTTAAGACATTGCACATTGATTTGTGCACTCGCCCGTGCCAGTGTAAGGTGTCTGATTCTAATTCGCATGGATCTATTAATAAAAGCCGTGAAAGGCACTATCAAACATTTCAGCAAACTTTTTTATATTTATGTTCTTTGGCAAGTTTCTTAGTTTCGCACGTGTTTTCTTTCTCGCTGAATTGCAAAATGAATTCCCTTTTGCATTTATCGTTGTCGGATCCTCTACTCTTGGGATTTCCTTTGGTAGCAAAACTCGCGCCTCTTTCGCCAGCACATGGGCGTCTTGCGGCAGCTCGTTCCCTTTATGGCTGGAACCTGGTGTCCAAGGCTCTGGCGAAGGCGGTGTTGTTCGCGCTAAACTCGGAGGAGCTCGTTCCGGCTTGGGTACGGACCCTAAAAAATTCAAGCAGGTTTTAGGAGTATGCTCCTGGGTTCATAAGAAAAAAAATATATTGTTGTTGTTGTCTTGTTTTGTTTGTTTTGTAGTTGTTGTTGTTGTTGTTGTTATTATTTGCTGGGGTGGTTTGTTGAGTGAGGGGATCATCTCGTAAATCCTCGTTTGGAAAATGCTTGCGTGTCGGCGAAACGGCTTGGTAAATGGCGAAAGCTAAGACATGGGCAGGTCAATCGGAACGTCAGGGCATAGCGCATTGCCATATTGGCTATGGACCCTCCTGGTCTTTGAGTAATTTGTAACATGCATTGACTCAAATGAAAACGAAAGCCAAGATTACTGGACATTCATTTTAGTTTCAACGGTTGTTCCTAGAGTCTCGACCTGAGCGAAAAACATGTTCTTACACCCTCTCCCCTTACATCTCTTACCAAGAGATGCATGAAAGAGAGAGAGAAGAGAAAAAGAGGAAGCGTCTTAAGAATAAATATAGACTGAAAGTGAGAAGCGCTTTTGTCCTTTTCTGGGTGGCCTCGCGAATCTTAATGCTCGTTACTACATTTACGACTTCTCGGGTTCGTGTTCCTTGAAACCGTTGAAACCGCTTAATATCTCTTACGACGAGAGAAGACACTGGCGCCACCTATCGTGTAGCCATGAAACACTTAACGGTCCTCAATATTTCCCCTTTTTTTTTGGAGGGGGAGTGGGGGTTAAACTTTTTTGGCAGTGTTTTAAACGATTATTTTTTATAGGGAGTACGCACATTTCGCTTCGCAAACACCTCAAAACCTTCTGTCTAGTTTAATGCAGTTTCAGGCTCACCGCATAGATGGCGCCGCGTACCAGTGTCTTCTCTATTCGTAAGAGATTTTAAGAAGTTTTAATGCACTCGTTCTCAAGGAGCCGAGTATGTGAACGGGCCTTCTAAGGCCCTCAGCTAATCCGGTCTGACGCCAACCGCGTGGCTTCTTGAGCAAGGGTTTCCCCAGGAATTAAAATAAGGGGGTGTCAAAATTTTAAGGGGGCGGGGGATGTGAGGATAGCGGAGTCGGTGCGAATTAAGGCGGTGCCTTCAGAAAACAAGGGTTGTGTTGGGAAACACAAGGGGTGTGTTGGGAAATCACTGTTCTTGAGTGCAGCAAACAAAATGAGCCGACGGGACAGAGGGACGGGACGAACTTTCGCTATTGCGTTTACCTTTTGTTATTTCGATTTCGATTGGGGTGAAAAAAAATCATCATTCATTTTGAAAAAAAAAATTCCATGAATCAATTTTTTTTTATTTCGATCAAAATAATTTAATTTCAATTAGATTTTTTTATTTATATATTTTTTATCTTATTTGAGTCAAATTAATTTGATTTAGAGTACTGTAGCTAGAAAATAGCGACCCTTTATCACTACGTGTATTTTGAAACATGGCAGGTGGATTGATCAATCTGTCCGATCACTGATAACGGTATGGCAGAAAATATTACTGTAAATTTAAAGTACAGGTTAATGAAAAACTTTTTGATTGATCTAAGCCCACCATATTGGAACAAAAACGGCTAGATTTGTTTCAGCTAGCTAAAATCTTCGCTTATGTTTTGCGTTCTGATTTGCTGGCATTATGATGGCACGTAACCGACGACCGAAGTGGAAGGAAGAAAGGAAACTCAACGTTCCGATTTGCTCATGCAGTCTGATATCAATCTTTCTTGCTTAAGGATAAAAAGTGTCAAATGGTTAATGTACAACCGCCAGTGAAGTTGTTATTTAAACAGCAATTGCAATTGTCTACAACGCAACATACATGTTCAATCTGTCGTACAAAAAAATTGCAGGCACAGAAATGCAAAAAATAAATTATTGCTACCACTAAGCTACACCTTTTCGGGAAAGGAGCGTTGATTATAAAGCGATAAATTGACGACATCATTTAACGGGTCGCGTCTTATGACTTGCCATACTCTTTACTTTGCGTATGTCCTGCTGTCTGTCCAGAAATGCAGTAAAGGGCGACAATAAATTGTTGTACCAGATTTCAACCCAAAAATCCCTTAGTTGTGCCTAATTCTAATTTATTTGCGGCTGTATTATAAGCCTCCTAACGCTTATCAAAACCAGGCAATTTCGTAGAGCGGAAAATACGTATTCTTTTTGTTAGAAAGAGGTTTAAGGTTGACATTAAACTAAGAAGACGACAGGTTAGAAAAAATAGTCCTGCATGGAATGAGTAAGGTAATTGGAGAGTTTATTTTTTGCTTGTGGAATGTCCGAGCCCGATCCAGCCGCGCTCCGCCCGCTGCCAAGAAATCACACAACACTGTCAATAGACCGATCTCACCAAGCGTTCCACGCATGCGTGACGCCGCCATAACTGTAGTTCGTAGGGGGCAGACGCCAGTTCAAGAGACAGCTCATGCCGCCTCATAATCTGCTCGCGCAGACCTCCAGCAGGGTTGTTGCGCGTCGAGAAAGACTACAGCCCCCACGATGCATGTCGGCAGCGGTGACGTACTCAAGCTAGCTGGTGATATCTGTCTTTTGGCTTGTGAAAGATCTTTATTGACAAGATCAGTGAAGAGTTTCCGCTCTGTTGTCGTTCCACCACTGACTGCCTGCTATCCTCGCTCCGCACTCACTGTTCGCGCCCCCGATGTCCCTTTCTCCCGCGCCCCCGTGTCCTCTTCTTCCTCTACTGTCCACAGGATTCACCACACTCACCCAGTGTTAAACAAAATACTCAATAAAAGTATCTAAGTTAAGTTACTAAATACTTGTTTCATAAAGTATTTAAAGTGCTACTCAAGTTTCGTTCACTGTAAAGTATCTTGAGTAGACTACAAATACTTAGAAATGTAATTCAATTGCTTTTGAAGATACTACTGTGTTGCGCGATTTGTACCGACGTCAGTGACAAACTCATTATACAGTTGCGCAAATCTAGTTTACCAGAATAGTTTCTTAACACACAACAGCACAAAATAGCAAAAAAAATATAGGGTTATTCTATGCAGTCCAACTATAAGGAGCAGGATATCACTGACAAACGCCTCGTTTGTAATGCCTGTGTGGGAACCTTGACAAGTAGGGACGATAACTGTCTCGCCTCCGGCCACCCCGAGAGAAGAGAGGAAGGAGGAACTCCCCTCTCCCCGAGAATCTCTTTTGCGTGTCTCAGAAGTCGCTATTGTCTCTCGACAAGTTTATAGAAGATTAACGCGTCACTCAAAATTCGTACAAAAGCAGCCGCTTCGGTGGCTTGGAACGACTAGGCCATCCTCTCGACGTCAGCCGCGCCGCAGCTTTGCTCCTCCCGAGACGAACTACGTCACGATTGCGTCGGATGTCATGTGCTCTCCGCTGGCTGCTCTCCGAGCACTTGCCAGAGTGGGCCGTTTATAACGAAAAATACAGCCACCAGGCTCAAAATACAAACATGCGATTGTCATTTACGGATATCGTGGATCATATTCAACCTATTTTTGAACACGACGGGTATATTTGAAATTTCGTTGAAGTATCCCTTTAAAGGGACACTGACACTCCCAAAACTTTGTTTTAATTTTTTGCCAGTCGATTTATTATAGTGTCGGAAGACTACCCAATCAATATTTTTCTACAGCGTCACATATATTTGTAATAATGTCAAAATATGCAACCGCTCAAAACCGAAACTGAACTGGGGAGGAAGAAGAAATATACAGAAAGTTACCGGAAGGCACGTGTATGTGCAAGTTATTTCATTTTTTTCAATCAACGTTTTTGCAGTTATTTAGAAGCTACAAAAATAGGTATCATATTTTTCGTCTATTTTTAATATTTATTGCTTGCCTTCGATAACCCACGACTTCGGTTATCTTTGGTGGTTGTGTCTAAACCATAGAAGACGGCACGTGACCACGGAGAAAAGAGTGAGCGCGACTCAAACCGGCCAGTTCTCGATCGGCGGTTTTCGTGTGGAAAGAAAATGAATTTCGAGCCGCAAATTGTGTTCTGGTTAGTAGGGCTCTCATATGTCATGTACAAATAAAAACCTTCGCCACCATAAATACCCTGTCAGTGTCCCTTTAACTACAATCCATATTGCCCAAATTAGGAGTTCGCTATAAACTAGCTTGGGATATGCAAATGAGTGAATGGATAACAAAGAGAGCCCACATAATAGCCACGGCACTGGTCGCACATTCTGCAAGTCGGTTGCGTTCAGAAAGGCACTCAAGTTAAAGGACGCTTTGTTGGCATTTTGAGAGGTCATCCTGCTCGTAGCTGGTTTTCTTTCCTATTCTCTGCTTATCAATGTTCGCTTGCACACAGTGTACGCGAAAGTAATAAGTACTGGACTAATAACAGAACGAAAAGCAACAAAAATCTCGTCGATTTGCTGTAGCAGGTTCAAATATGCAAGCAAAAATAAGCTTCTTCTTTTGTGTCGACTTCTCGTTTTCTTCCATTTGTTATTTTCTTGACACTGAAATCTGCATTGTTGTCGTGGGTCGTTTCCGTAAAACCGCCCCTTTTGTTGGAGGATTTTTTGGGAGAAACTCTAGGAAGCAAAACGCGTCTTTGGGAAGGCGAGGAGAAAACCTTCATTGTACGAACTTTGGCGTGAAATATGAGTAACAATCGGCACAAAAGCTATGTTTTCATGAACTCAATCTGTCACCGTAGCTTATCGGAGCTAGCAACAGGATTTGGTTGCTCGGAAGAATGTTCACGTTTGCTCGTGCCACTCCCACGCCACTTCATACCGAAAAACTCGGAAAACGGTGGAATGTCAAAAATGTATTCGAGATAATGAGTACAAGATACTCAGAAATGTAATTAAAATGCAGTATCAAATACTCTTGATCAAAAGTAGTTGCAAGATACCAAGATGATGATGATGATAATTAGGAGTTTATTGGCGCAGCAGCAACGAGGGCTATAATGCGCCAAACTTAACGATATTTAGAGTGTACTATAACAAAAGTTTACTTTGAGGCTACAAATTTACAAATGGTATAAATATCCAATTTGTTTTAAAAATTCTAAAACACGGCTGAAAGGAACTAAAGGTTTATCGCCAAGCAAAAACGAGGGATGAAATGGGAGGTGATCTCTAAAAAGTTCGAGAAAACATGATTGACGGAGTGGTTGATGGGACGAACAATGCCATAAAATATGCAACACGGTCAGAAGCTCTCCACAATGTTCACATAGTGCAACATCTTCACCACGAAGCAGATACTGATGTGTCGAACGGGAGTGGCCCATTCTTAGACGGCATAGAAGAACCTCCACACGACGTTCCCTGCTATAAGAGCTCTCCCAAACGCCCAGAACGGGCTTGATAATGTGGAGTTTGTTGTTGCTCTCTGTATTCTATTCCAGCTGCCATTTAAGAGAAATAGATATCTTCAGAATGGGTTTCAAATCTTGGTAGGGTAAGCAATTGTAATGGTATTGATGAGCCTCGGGCAGACACGGCCAATTTATCCGCCTCTTCGTTGCCCAAAATCCCAACGTGTCTTGGCACCCAGCAGAACTTTAAGTCCCGACCGCGTCGCAGGGTGCTGTTGATCTTACCATGTAGATGTTGCGCAAGGATATTTTTTGTGGGCATCAGGGAGGACAGAGACAGTAAGGCGCGTTGTGAGTCGACAAAAATAACATCTTTCATTATACTCTTGTCGAGTATATGTTCGACCGCTAGTAAAACAGCAGAAAGCTCTGCGGTGAAAATGCTTGCCCTGCATTCAAGTTGTGTGGCGTTGCTGCATTAGGCAGAATACAGAGCATACCCTACAAAAGATGACGATTTGGACCCATCTGTATAAAACTCCAGATAGTCTGCGTATTTCTGTTGCAAGAGAGGAACTCCTGCCGGAGGATTTGTGGTGAAATGACGCTCTTACTGTATTTTGCGGGTGACCAGTCACAGAAAGTCTGCAGAGCATCCCAAGGAACAACCCTATGAGTGCTTTTAAGCAAGGGAATCTCATGGAAAGGGATATTTAAGGGTTGGCAAATACTTTGCAAACGGAGGCTTAATGGTTTAACAATGCTCGGCTTGTTTTCAAAAAGTTGTGAACTTCTGCAAGTATGAAGGGCACTGTAGGAGGGATGTTTTGGATTTGAAAATACTTTGTAAGCATAAGAGACGCTGAGGTACTGCTTCCGTTTCTCGAGAGACATTTTAGGCGTATCAGTATACAAACTCTTCACAGGAAATGTGCGAAATGCACCTGTTAGCAAGTCGTAGTCCAAGGTGGTGTATTGGGTCAAGCAACTTAAGAGCAGATGGCCGCGCCGACCCACATATACTACAGCACCATACTCGAGGCGGGATAGAACTAAAGAGTTATACAGTCGTAGGAGACAGCGCCTGTCAGAGCCCCACGACACATGCGACAGCACATTTAGGACGCTTAATGACATCAATCATTTCCATTTCAAATTTTTCAGATGGGGCACAAAGTTAAGCTTCTTGTCAAAGATCACACCCAAAAATGTGTCTTCTTGCTGGACCGATATTTCAATGCTATTAAGATGCAAGGGAGAATCAAGAGAGATCCCCGGCGCAACGAAAAAGGAACGCGGACTATTTTTACAGGAGAAAATTTGAAGCCATTTTATCTGCCCACCTACAAATTCTATTGATTGTAAGTTGCAACTGTCGTTCAGAACTGGAGAAGTTACAGCAACACAGATATTTGCACATCATCCACATGTAAAGAGTAAGATAATGATGATGTCATAACCTTTGCTAGACTGTTAATCTTAACAACAAAGAGGGTAACGCTCAGCACTCTTCCTTGAGGAACACAATTTTCTTGAGGGAAAATATCCGACAGTGTGGAGCCCAATCGGGCTTGAAAAGTTCTTCCGCTCAGAAAGCTCTGTGTGCACTGAAGCATGCGGCCCCGCGCAGCACAGTTGTACAAGTCACGACCTCCATGTGGTATCATGTGCTTTTTGAATAAAAAACACTGATACACAATGCTGCCGGTGTACAAATGCTTCACGTAAAAGAGTCTCCAGGCAAACCAAATGATCTGTGGTAGCTCGTCCCTCCCGAAAGCCACACTGGTTTACATAAAAACAAATTTTCTGTGTCTAGGAAATGGACAAGACGACGATTGATAAGCCGCTCATAAGTTTTCCCTAAGTAACTTGTGAGTGCGATGGGATGATAGCTCGTAGGAATGGAAGGGTCTTTCCCAGGTTTCACAAAAGGGATTATGTGGGCACGTTTCCAGCAACGAGGAAAGGCAGCGGCTTGCCATAGATTTAAAAAAAAGTTAGCAGACCGTTCATAGATTCAGGGGACAGTTTCCTCAACATTTCATAGTGGAGTCTGTCTGGCCCTGGTGCACACTGCTTCTTTGCACCAAGAGTGACCTTGAGTTTACATGCTGTGAACGGTCCATTGTAAAAATCTTAGCCACCCTCCGACATCGAGATGGGCCGTTTTTCAGCAGTCGACTGGAACTTCTTAAATTTTTCGATAAAATTAGAAGAGCTACTAATAAGCTGAAAATGCTCCCCGAGAACATTTGCATGAACTTTCAGAGATACAGTGGGAGAAGAAAACAGAGTAGTTCGGAAAAAATTGGTAATCTCCTTGAACTTTCACCGCCGCCAACACTTTTTTAGCTGGAACAAAGCTATTTAGAGAAGGTATACTGTAGAACACTTAATTTTCTCGGGCTCAAATTTTCGCGAATCGGGCCAAAGCTGAAAATTTGAAATTATTCGCGGGTTCTAATTTTCGCGAATCGAGTGTAGCTTCCGTAGCGTTCACATATTGCCCGAATCATTCGCGGGACGTTTTTTTCGCGAACTGTACACCTTTCGCGAAATTCGCGAAAATTAGGACCCCGCCTAAATTTAATCGTTTACATTATATTTTTTTCATGATGTCCTCTTCTGCCTGTTTCCGTGTCCAACATGTCTTGACCCTGCATTGTTTTAAAAATTCAATCCTCATTCCACCAAGGTTTGCATCTCCTGGGTAGTAGGCCTGATGTTTGTGGAATAGAAGATGCAGCAGCATTGATTAGACTATCGGAAAGGGTTCATCTTGGGGCAATAACTTTGGTGATAAGAAAGTGCGATCCTCAATTCACTGTCCATGCAACAAGCCAATGCCGTGTTCGAGCACATAAAACGTGGGGCTGGTGCCTGGGAGATGTGAGACATGACATAAGAGGCATTAAGATACCCAGAAAGCAAGTATAGCAACAAAAGTTTGGCATTCAAGGTTATCTGGATAGAAAGAACCTGAGCATGAATTGGTTTACAGCTTGTATTATCTAAGCTATTCTTTACAATTAGCCAATTCCCACCCCCTCCGTATTCTATCTCCGAGGCCAGTATGAGTGAACTGGTGAGACCTTGAGAAAGATGAATGAATGAGAGGGCCTAAATTTTCATTTTATTTGGGCAGTTGTTTACACCTTCTAGTCATTGTTCTGATATGATTAGTCATTTATTTTCATGCTCTAAGATCTGAAACTGTGGGACACGGTTGTCATTTTGAAGAAATACGGAAGTAGTGAAAGCTTACTCTATACTCATGAAATAATGCTAAAGTATAGCATCATTACAAACACCTTCGTTGCTTACCGGAGAACAGACAGTCTCACCCCTTTGATGCATCTCAATTTAAAATCTACAGCTTGCTCCTAGCTTATTTGATATCTGCACGTCTAAACCTTGGCTGCACGCTAGGGATAAGACATTACAGCAAAGCCTAGTGAATGCAAACACCAATACATGCCTCAGTAAGTTGTAAAATCTAGAGTATGGGTAGGCATTAATAACAGAAATTGCTCACCAGAGCCTCACTCGTGGCACCTGTAAGAGCGCCATCAGACACCTCAATTGCTTCAGGAGAGTCGAGGCTGTCAAGGAGGATCGGCTGGCTGGGCTCTACAACCAAACTCTCACGCACTCGTAGCAATGTCGAAATCATGTCCATTATCTCCGTCTGCTGGCTCCTCATGACGTTTATCCCATTCAGCACCCGTCGCTGAAACTCTGCATGCCAAAAGGCTTGAAATAAATATTGTCATATAAAATTAGTGCACACAGGAGACAACATCCTACTTACCAGCAACACTCGAGATCTTAGCAGTGGCCCGCAGATCAGCTAAAAGAAAAAAAAAGATGGCAAAAAGTCTAGACCTTAGCCATTTCAAAACTATTCAAAGTTGTGCAACCATGCTGTCAAAGAAAAAAAAACAATTTAAATCAAATAAGCTTACCGCAGGTCGAAGCACTGGTGCTTGGGGTCACGTGTTGCATAGCGTGCAGTGCTGAAAAAATTTAATGTTAATTACAACTCATTAGGCCAATGGCATTGTACAAGGACACACAAAAATATCTTAATACGCAGCTGCAACACAATTTTGCAGTAAAGTACCTTAATCTAATGGACTGAGAGCCGACATCCTTGTCAATGTTTGAGATGCGCCGGGCAAACCACTGGCATCTACGAAGATGAAGACAACTGAAGGGGCTAGATGCAATAAGGGCACAAGGTGACTTGGATTGCTTCTCATATTTATTCATTTTATTTATTTATTTGGTACTTTTGAGGTACCCTTCAAGAGCCCGTGGGCCATGCATACATGCAAGAGCTCAAATAACACAAAATAAAGGATTTAAATATAGAGAAAATGCCTTAAACAAAAAGTAGGAAACATTTTTTTACATATGTAATATCAACAGAATGTGACCTCCGACAGTGCAAAACATACAGCGCAGAAACCTAGGTTGTCCCCATACCTGTATTGTTTAAAAAACAGAAATGAAGGAAAACATCCAATCAATACACCTTGAGCAGGGTTCGCACGCTAAAACTTCCAGGCAAAAAAATATCTACCTCTGGAGAGTTCACTTTATTTAACATGCTAAAAGACTACTGAAAGGTTCCCAGGTGTGAAAAAATGCCACTTTGTTTTTGGTGGTATTGTGCTCCATACATTTGTTTGCTCAAATTTGATTAAATATAAAAAACTTCACCCACACAGATATGAAAGAGATGGTAATTGTTTTTGCAAGCTTTGCATTTGAATTTGCACTGCTATTGTGCGTAGCCCTTTATTGTGTAAAACGACTTTGCAATGTACCTTTATTTCGTGGACTGGGAGCCAGTGTCCTCGTCGACGTCTTAGGCCTCTGGTATGAACCACAGGCACCTGCGAAGATAAAGACAATTGAAGGGGTTACATGCAATAAGGGTACATGGTGACTTGGAGTTTTTCTCATATTTCGGTTCCTAGATGTGAAAAACCCACCTTGTTTTTGGTGGCATGGTGCTCCATACATTAGTTTGCCCAAATTTAATTAAATATAAAACTTCAGTGCCCACACGGAAATGAAATGTATGGTAATTGGTTCTGCAAGCTTTGCACTTCAACTTGCAGCGATATGTGCATAGCCCCTCATTTGTAAAATGGCCATACATTATAGCTACCTTTATCTTGGGGACTGGGAGCCAGCGTGTTTATCGACGTGCTAGACGTCTGGGGCGAACCACTGGCACCTGTTTGGAGATGTCAGATTAAGTTGGGAATTGGTAACATTAGAATACAAAAAACTAAAAACAATATGAGTGGTTTCCAGAGAAACTGTACCTCGCATTAGTGCAGCTTGCGGCATTTCGCTATCTATTGATCTTGCCGGGCTCGCACTCAGTGATTCCAGTCTCTTGCTACTGGCTGTGAAAAGTAACCAGAAAACCTGAAATTGTAAGATGAAAAAAACAAAAACTGATCTTCCAAAATATGAAAAATGCAGTTGTGCCCCGACCCCCTATATATGCACATTGTTTACGTGAAACAACAGATCGAATACGTCTGAAGACACACCCTAGACTTATCCGGTGTCCGGTTCGAATTCGAAGCTAAATGTTAAGAAACAGTTGCAACGGTCAGCAAGGCTGTCAGCTGCAGAACAAAATAAAAATCAAATAGCGTTACGCGAGTTCTGCCGTGTGCAGAGCGGCTTCGGGGCTTCTGGGAATTCATCTGAGTTTGAGTCGGACTTGTTCCAGCGCGCGGGGCGAAATCTCCTACGCTTTGGGCGTATCTCGTCGTCCGAGAGATCAGATGTGAACCGCGACCGCTCCAACTTAGATCGCCCTTCTTCATAGGAATCTGTAGTTACATAAAAAAAAATATTTCCAATTAATGAACACTGCTGCAAGTATAAAGAGATGCAATATACTCACTGAATAGTCCTTTCACAGTCACCTCGAACTCAGAAAACCCTGTTCCTGGATGCCCCCCTTTCGCACCAGCTTTACAGCCTTATCGGTTGACACCTTCGGCCATAAACAGTTGTTTCCCGTGACCCACGTGCAAGGCACGATCTCCACCTCTTCGGTTAGCCTAAATTCTACAATTGCATACATCCCCGAAAATGAATAGAAAAACTGATGTGAGAAAGTCATCAACACTAACCGGATCTAAAAAGTTATGCAACAGCTAAACATTTACCTTGAGCTGCTGAAATGGCGGCGGTTTCACCGTACCGTCGCTTGCACCGATAGTAAAACCCGGTCGAGGTAAAACTTGGGTAAAACAACCGTAAAACCAGAGTCCCTCCACGCGCTCGTAAAGCGGGTAAAGCCGACAATGCAGAAATATCGATGGATTGTGTTGGTTATCGATTTTAACGGATACGTGACACTAGCGGCGTCTAGAAAAAGAGTTGAAAAGTACATGACGTCCGGGTTAAACACCAATAAATAAATAAATATGTAGCGTTTGTTTTATTCGTACGTTAGTTTGGTGACTCATCAATTTAAACAAATCTCCACAGACAAACTATAACGGCATGGTCGTATCGTCGGTGTCATCCCTCTACGTTGACTTCTTGAATTGCAGTGTACACCAACACGCTCGTCAACAAGCAGTAAAATAATCATGCCTAATTTTGAACAACAAACAAGAAAAGTACCGAGAAGTATATTCTTATTGAAGCATATACCGTCTAACCACTGATCGGTATAGCTAGCTTCGCGACCTCACCCGTCTCGGCTGGCAACCCGATTTTCGATTTTGTTCTTTTTGTTTGTTTCTTCCGTGTCCACGTTGTTGCTGTCGCGTGTCAACGGTTATACAACGGTGTCACTAAAATCTTTTTATTTCTGTTTTAAGTAGTATCGTGAGTGTGTGGCAGTACTGACTTTGGACAATGTTACAGAAGAACTGTTCGTCTAGTTGAACTATCTGCTTGAGTTGTCCATTTTGGGTTAGTACTTGCTTTACATACCATGTTGTTTTTTTCTATCCCCGTCTGTTTTTGCGTAGCTCGAAATTCAATCGGTTCGTGTTTTCGTAAGTAGCATCCTGAAGGGGTAATACAGACGTTGGCTAGCGTTTCAGAACTTTTGTTCACCTGGTTGAACGGCCTACTTGTGTCCATTTTTGGGAAAGTTAGTTTAGTCTCATTCTGAACCGCTTCGTTATTTCGCGCAGATCATCCGTACTACGCTTCGTTTTTTCCGTCCTCGCCCTTTCCCGTCTGGATGGAATTTCGTTTCGGTTGCAGCCTCCTGGAGGGATAGTGCCCGCGTCTGGCGGCGTCATGCAAGTTTGATTCACCGAACAGCCCGTTTAGACGAGTTAGTTTAGTCTTGTTATTTGAAAGAGTTTGAGTATTTCACCCGTATCATCTCTAATGCACAGGTAATCATGCCCAAAGTCAAAGAAAAGTCCTACACACTCAAGAAAGCCTCACAGAAAACCGGGGAGATATTAGAAAACTTTGGGCACCCTTGCTTCCAGCAAGTAACACTACCTGTGCTAAAGGATGCCCTATACAAAAATGGCTCGTGTACATCAGCAGCACACACATGCAGTGGCAGCGTCCCTGCCCTTTCGAGCTCAAATTCATGCGGTAGCCAAGATTGCAGCAACGAGGGAGTACCTGTGGCTCAGGGTGATGATGCAGCAGCTCCGCTACGAATTACGCCCTTAGAAGTAGCACAGATCGAGTATTCGGACGCGGAGGAGATGAAGGATAGTGTGCCTTACTCACCTCTTGCGAGCCACAATCCACATTCCGAGTCTACTTTCTCTGGCTGCGTAAACACGGAGCCAGTTGCCGAGTCTGGTAATTTGGCTGCAGAACTGAAGACTTTGGCTCTCAAAGAAAATATTCCACAGACCGCTGTAACGTTCCTCCTTAAGGCCTTGAAGTCACGACCTTTTGATCCAGCATGTCTTCCGAACGATGCTCGCACTCTACTCGGTACACCTAGAGACACGATGCGTACTCTAGCTATAACTGCGTTGCCCCCGGGAGATTACTGCCATTTCGGGCTGGAGTACCAGCTGACGAATATCCTCTCACATGCAGCTTTTGAAGGTAGGTGTATTGCCCTGTCTTTCAACATTGATGGGTTGCCCATTTCGAAAGCACAAAGATGCAGCTGTGGCCCATCCAGTGTATGGTTACTGAACTTGGCAAGGCAGCCCCTTTTGTTGTTGGTGTTTTTGCCGGAGAGTCGAAGCCAGCATCGGCAAATGATTTCCTGGCTCCTGTTGTGGGCGAAATGCTACAGCTATTGTCTCACGGAATGAGCTTCAAGGGGCAAATGATAGAGGTCTCAGTGAAGAGCTTTATTTGTGACGCACCCGCACGGTCGCTTGTGCACAGCATTCCAGCATTGCATCACGAGGTGCAATACCTCGGGATGTCCGAAGTGCATTGCAGAAGGCACATACACAAACAAAAAGGTTGTTTATCCATCGAAAATTTCCACCTAGCGCACTGATGGTTCTATAAGGCGCCAGACGGATCCCGATCATCATCATGACGTCTCGGCCTTGACAGAGCTTCCAATCGACTGTATCAGCAGTGTGCCACTTGACTACATGCATTTGCTATGTCTCGGTGTTCAAAAGAAGTTGCTCGGCTTATGGTTGGGTGGGCCCTTAGATGTGCGTCTCGGCCCTGTAGGCCGAAACCAATTGTCTGCCCTAAACTTTTCTTTAGTTACACACGTGCCTGGAGAATTTGCACGTAAGCCGAGAGGCACAGTGGAGGTCGACCGCTGGAAGGCGACCGAGTTCAGACTTTTTCTTCTTTACACTGGGTCGGTAGGAGCGTAGGAGCTGGATAACCGTTGGAAGGAGCGTGAGGGCATGGCGGCGACTGCCAAGACACCTCTGGATTCTGTCCAGCTTGGAAAACAGCATACAGATGGGCCTCTCCCGCCCGATTGTACACCACCCCACTACAAGTCTGCAACCTTTGCTGATTTCATGCTCGCCGTAGACTTGGCCAACAATTGCTGCATGATTGATGACTCTATTGTCCTCGTAGACAATTTTGCGCACTCGAGATCTACACAGGCGCCTTGCATCATTGGTCGAGAACTCGTCGTAAAGGAAAACTTCTATGATAAGCCATTTCTATCGGGTACCATTGGTGTTTTTGTAGCCTCCCAGCCTTCTTACACAAAATGCTGGTCATTCAAGAATGTACGTAAATTGGTCAGGTTGCCTTGGGGAGCGAAATCGGTGGTCATTCCACAACTGCATACACTTCACTTCACGCCTGGGTCCATCACCACCCATTCTGCCACCGAAAGCCACAGGTACCTTGACGGTGTATATGAAAATTGTCCGCACTCATATACCTTTGTCAACTTGTTTTCTTAGGGCTGCACAGTGCAGAGGGGTTTCCCCACGCCTGGCTCAAGCACATCCAGTCTGCCGCTGTGAGCTGCAGGTACGTTGACGGTGTACGTGAAAATTGACCGAACTCATGCCTTTGTTAACTTGTTTTCTTAGGGCTGCACCCTGCAGAGGGTTTCCCCACGCTTGGGTCAAGCTCAGTCTGCCGCTGTGAGCTACAGGTACGTTGACGGTGTACGTGTAAATAAACCTCACTCATGCCTTTGTCAACTTGTTTTATTAGGGCTGCACGGCGCAGAGGGTTTTCCCACGCCTGGGTCAAGCACATCCAGTCTGCCGCTGTGAGCTACAGGTACGTTGACGGTGTACGTGAAAATTTCCCGCACTCATGCCTTTGTCGACTTGTTTTCTTAGGGCTGCACGGCGCAGAGGGTTTCCCCATGCCTGGGTCAAGCCCATCCAGTCTGCCGCTGTGAGCTACAGGTACGTTGACGTTGTACGTGACAATTGCCCGCACTTGTGCCTTTGTCAACTTGTTTTCTTAGGGCTGCACTGTGCAAAGGAACCTCCCCATGCCTGGATTTTGCACCTTATGTTCATAACACACTTAAACTTACCTGTAGATGACAGGGCGTAGCTTTTCCCCGTCATCTACAGGTGGGTTTCAGTGTGTTGTGAATGTGCACTCATACCTTCGTCAATTTGTTTGCTTGGCGGGGGGGGGGGGAGCCGTAGCGGCCTCCCTTCACCGAGGACTAGCACTTCGTCACTCGTCCAGTTACGTTGCGATAATTACCGGCACTGGTATGTTAAGCTTTTCTCGCTAGGCATGAGATTGCTTTTCCACGACACAGCCAATCTGGTAGATTACATAGGCTAAAAATACTGAAAAAGTTTCTAGGCACAAGTGCCATTCATATAGTCCAATTAATATAAATAAAGCATATTTCTTTTATTTGTTTACAGACGGACACTCCCTCCAAAGTCTGACTAGGACATGAGCCAGACAACAGCAAGACAGCTGCTAAATATATGGCAGAAGAGCTTTCCAGGGCAGAAAGGTATTGCACAGTTGCCAAAAAGGGCGACTGTCGAAGAGTGGAGCCACCAGAAGATCTGGAGAAAATGCATACTATTAAAATTATCATCTTATGCCAATATAAATTTAGCTCATGGTCTTTCATTGGCACAGCATGCGGGCTGGGGTACGACATTTTGAACATTCATTAGCTGTCCAAGTTAAGGGTAGGGCATAAGATGTAATGCCCCAAATCCCTAGGGATTTTGAGGCGTGATATTCAAAGTACGTCCGCTGAGGATCCCTGTTCGGATGTCCTCCGGATGTACAAACTCTTACCTTTTACGTCCGTCGGATGTCCACGGGACGTCCGTCGGATTTTCATGGATGTCCCTCGGATGTACGATATATCCGAAAAGGATATCCATCGGATGTCCGATGGATGTCCAATGGTTGGTTGGGTTTACTGGTGCTGGTCAGTAAGTTTGTTACTTATTTTGTGCATCCATTGACGAAGCATACCTTTTACAAATTACTGCTTTTTTAAATATTCCTGAGTACGCAAGGTAAAACTCGGAGACACCATTGAAAAGCTATAGTTGAACACACTTTTTAACTCTAATCTGTACGGACCGGCAGCACTGCACGAATGAAGTCCCCACCCTCTTGTTTTCTACTAATTCAATATCGCGTATGCTCACGAAGTTATCCTGCAATCATATAGGCACATTCGCGCATACAAACTGTGTTTAAGAAAGCAACAGTCAAGCACTTGCGTGCAGAATGTCGCACCGTGTCCAGAAGGCACGTATATGGGCATGAACACCTACGTGGTGCGCCTAACGAACTAAATGATTCAAAGCGCCTTTGACGGTTTCAAATGGCCATGAAATTTGTTATGTGTTTGCTTTCTTCCTGACTGAGTATGCCGAGAGAACTTCAGACACACCGTTCAGACACAGACCTTGGGCGTCGGTAAGAGCTCGTCCAAAGAGGCTTAACGATGAGTAGGGGGCACTTTTTAAGGCCTCCTTCGGTTGCTAGCCCGTCTCAGCGTTTGCAAAAACTTCATCTCAAATCAGCATAAAATTTGAGTCGGAGACATATGATGACACGAGGAAGTCTTCATAGTAACTTTTGTGGAGTAGCGAGGTCGAATTTATTGCATTTCCTAAAACGTTCATGCATCAACGTTAGGCTCAACTTTGAGACTCCTGTGAGGATGAAGATTTGTTTTTCGCCCAATGAAGCAACAAGAAGCGGACGTTTGGCAAACAAAATATATGTAGGGCTGAAAGTGACTAAATTCCCTAGCAAAAATTTCAATAGAGATTTGTATCGGACCGATGGAGATTTCTATCGGTCCGAGAGGAATATTTCTTGGTCCGATAGAATTTTCTGTTGGTCCCATAGGGATCTGCATCGGTCACCTAGGAATTTCCATTGGTCCAATAGGAATGTGTATCGGTCCCATAGGAGTGTGTACACTCTAAGAAAAAAAGGGTGTAGTCGGGTGCATCGGGCGCACATGCACCCTTTTCCTGAAAGATGCACCCTGCGTTACCCAGCCAGTGTACTTGTACACCGACAATGCAGCATCCTCCTCTCTTTTAAAAACCTCTAGGTGTATCAGCGCACCCCCACGCTAGCCATGCGACCCGATCAGCTTGTGTTTGGATTCCCTCTTGGGGTCACTTTTTGGGTTGGGCAGTTTCTTAGGAAGTATGGAGCTATCCGGTACACTCGGTATCGACAGTAGAGTAGACGCCATGCTTGTTTTAGGCCAGTCGGGTCTCCGGGTAGGATCACTGTGACTACAGTCTCCAAGCTAGAGATAAGTCAAAGCACGGCACCTGCCTGAAGGCCAAGGCCACGGGTAGCATCCACTGCACTATTAACTTTTGGTCGAACTTTCAAGAGGATGCAAGTGACTAATGTCACATTCGTCTGGGGCGCACCGCACAACACCGCGCTGCACCGACGGACGGGTGACGTTCACCTGGTCGTGTCGGTGCGGCTGCACTACGTTCTCCTGGGACTTCATGCGGCGCGCGGCACCGGTGCGTTGCTGCACCAGCTGCACCGTCGGAAGGAGACCATGCAGGTCCGCGCACTGGGACCTTGAGTTAACGCTCTCCGCTTCCTTCGGCACCTCCTCTCTCTCTCTTGCCTCGTCATCAGTCTTCCTCCCTCGTCTCGCGAAACATGGCGGCCCGCAGCTCGAGGAGAACGGGATGTCGGCGCTGCTATCTTCCTTCCTCAAGCCCTCTGCTCTGGCTACGATTCCAGCAGTGACGACGGGCGTCGGTTTTTTCTTTTCGGGAAGTGTGTGTGTGTGCATGCGGTGCTGCGTTGCGTCGGCCGCCGAGCAACCAGTCCACCACGCCGGGTACGTGAAGCTTTCGTCGTTCGTCGGATTCAAGACGTCGGTGAGCCTTCGGACTTCGTTTGAACTTTTCCCTGGACTTTGGGTCCCGCAGTGGGGACTTTCCTTTTCGGAACTTTCGTCTTCTTTGCACCTGGCGAACTTGTTTCCCGGCTGCAGTTTGTAGTCGCGAGCGGTGAGTTGTTTCGCGTTGTGTCAGGAGTGAGTGCTGTCTTGTTTTTTTCGCGGCCCCGCTGCCCGAAGGTTCGTGAGTGTGTTGTTGGAGTAATGCGTGTTCGCATTTCGTTCTGATGGTTTTGTCGTTTTGTCGCCGTGCGCGGCCTTACTGTCGCCGGATTAGATTTCTTGTTCTTCTTTAAACCCCTGCGTGCCCTCGCCTCTGTTGAATTTCACACCGGACGTGTACCTATCGCTTGTCACCAGTCCGACAATAAAATCGCATATGTGTAAACGCTCTGTTTCATAGTGCATGTGTTTTTGTTTTTACGTTGGCGGGCGAATTTTCGGTATAACAAGTACATGCCTGAACCATCCTCTTGAAAGAACAATTTACTTTCATTCCTCGCTAGATGGCGCGAGCCGCCGCCCGGCTCTTCCTGATATTTTTACCGTCCACCCGTTTATGTTTTGCCCTTGCAGTGACCGCACCGAGCGCGTCGCACGGCTGGATGCTTCGCGTTCTCCTGGTAGTGCGTCATGTGGTGCACCTACACAGTGGCGTGGCCTTGGGGGCGACATTTTCTCGGTGCCGTGGGCGCCCCAGACGAATGTGACACTAAGCCTCTCGTTGTGTTCATTGTTGTGTTGCCTCTGAAGATAAGCCTTTGCGAGGGCGCCCGCTTTTGGCCTTGAATGAGCTGCTATTTTCTTTTTTCTCTCTCCCTAAGCTGAAAGCACGGAAGAAGGTGCGAGACTTGCCGGACCAATGAACCGAAGACTTTTTCATCCCTCGACTCCGCTGTCTGGGCGCGGGTGACGGCAGGAGCGTGATCATGTGGTAAAGGTTTTACGGATGACGTAGTAGCTTTTCCCGAGCTCGGAATTTCTGCTTCTCGGCATAGTTTCTTGTCTGCTGTGCAGCGACCAGCGGGGCTGCCGTATATTTTTTCCGCGACAACGTATTCCAGTGTACCAAGATTTCCACTGTTTCAAAAGTCCTAGGCGTATATCGGCAACAAGCGATTTCTTCAAAAAGCCCAAGGAATTCATGTGATGCCTTTTGTGTTCGGATCGGCAAATTACTGCTTCTGCCACATCGTATAAAATCTTCACAGACCCTTTTCCTTTCCTTTTGGTGTTTGTTTGGTGCTGCAGTGCCCGTGTCGACATATATTTCGGATTACATATTTCGAGTCCAGTATTCTCATCGTAAGTGCTCTCCAACCTACTCCTTTGCAACAATTGACCGTTCGTTCCAGATTACCTCTAGAATTAGGCAGTGTCTATTTTCTGGCAGCCGGGAGAATAATTTCCCGAAACCCTATCGGCAGTCGCCTGCCATTAGCTGACTACAATCATGTGACAACTGCAGCTAGAATACTGACTTTCTTAATCTCCTGGCGTTCTGTGAAAACACGTTTTCGTTTATACACGTTGTGTAGACACGTTTCATCGTCACTCGTTACGCGAAATGCACGCTGTAGGGACATTTTGTCGCGCGTGTATCTCTGAGGCGCGTGCTCACCGACTCAGCCCACCCGTTCACGGCGCTTCAGTGCGACAGTCTGCGGCGGCTCATTACGAAAATGTTAACCAACCTGTCCCCCCCGTACAAGTCACCTCGCAGGTACAGCTGTCGATGAAACATCGTTCGATGAATGAATGGCGACTGCTGGTGGAATTTCGTGGAAATAATTCTGCCGGCTGCTTGGAGAATAGACACTGCCTAAGACTCACTTCCGTTTCTTGTTTGCTTAGTAATCTTCTCAGCTGTGTAACAGCTTCTTCGTACCTCTTCACATATCACGGATTGCTTGCAAGTTTGTACTTGTTTACGGAATAAGCTGTCTAATAAACTTCTATGAGACTTGAAAACAATCCCGTTTGTCCGTTAACCTGCCTTTTGCTATCACCGGGGCGCATACATTTTTAAGGGTTTCCTTGATGTCTTAAATAGGTTTATGAAGTTAGTTATGAAGCTGGTGCATAAAGTGGTGTGACGATGCACCTTTGAATCGGGTGCATCTGTGTTCTCTTCGAATTCAGTGGGAGCAGAAAGAGGTGCAACAGTACACTATTGAACGGGGTGCTCCTGTGCTCCCTTTGAGAGCAGTAGGTGTAGAGAGTGGAGTAATGATACACTATTGAGCGGGGTGCATCTGCGTTCCCTTTGAGTGAGGCGGGTTTATGAAGCGGTGCAATGGTACACCTTCGAACGGGGTGCATCTCTGTTCCCTTTCATTTCATTGGGTGTGGAAAAGAGGTGTAGCCGTGCACCATTGAATGGGATGCACCTGAGTTCCCTTCGTGTGCGATTTCTGTAGAAAAAGGTGTACATGTGCACCACACAACCGGGTGTACACGTACTCCCATATTTGGGGTGTGCAAGTGTCCCCGCAAAGGGTGTAGTATATGTGACAAGCACTTACACCCCCTATAGGTGTACCCCATGACACCCTTTTTTAGAGTGTATCGGTCCCATAGGAATGCCTACTGGGTCTTTAGAAATTTTCATCAGTCCAATAGGCATTTCTATTGGTCTCATAGGAGGTTAGACAGGTCTCATAGGGACTTCAGCGGACCATTAGGAATTTTTATGAGTAAAACAAAAAGTAGTTTTGTTGGCCAAATAGGAATGCCTCGAATCGTTCAATAGGAATGTCTAAACCAATTGTGCATGTCTATTTGAGCAAGAGGAACCAATGAGACATATGTCTGTCAGAATCATAGAAATGCATATTGGACGCAACAATTGAGAATTGAATCAATGGGAACATGTTTCTGTACTATTCGGAAAGTTGTTTTTCGACGAAGCTGATATATATTTGCAGACATCCAAGCTGAGGTGAAAATAGTCCGTGTCAAACATACACCGCCCCATTTGATGCATGTGTTATGTAACCTGGACCGTGTAATGCAAATATCTATTCCATGTCCAAATGATCTGTCCACACTAGAATTCCAGCATGTAAAAAAGTACAGTAGTCATGTTAATTATGCGACAACGTTACGCTTATTTTTTCAATATTCTCGGAAGTGCGAAAATGGTTTCAGCCTAGGTTACATAACACACCATCGTTGAACGACTAGGCTTCAGGTATTATCCGCTTCACGTTTCAGCAGTATGGAACGATTGAGTTATTTAACAATATAATGCAAACAAGTGGTAACGGAAACTGCCATCACTTCAGCAGTTAGTGCTTTGCTGCAAAGCAGTGCAAGGCAGAACATATCCGCCTTCTTCTTTTACATTTTACAAAACCTTAACATCAGTGCATAGAGATCGCGCTGAGAGCTTCACGCGTTTTTACAGCACGCAAAATTGAAAACTTTGGGACTAACGGCCTGCACCATGGAGCAGCCGGCGACCGCAAATACGATAGGAGGCAGCCAAGGCACCCACTGCAGCAGTTTACTCCATAGTGTTATAATAATAATAATAATAATAACAATAGTAATAATATAGTTTATTTAATTTGCCCAAAAACAACCACGCGGGTCTTCACATATGCTCACACAAGACAAAAAGAAGAAACACAACACGCGTACAGCTTCAAATGTACAAATTAGCATGACTACAAATAGGTCGCACACTTCACACAAAATGTAATAGAGTTTCAACTTTCAGCTAGACTTGCCAAGTTCCGGCGAAAAAACTGGGAGATCTGTGAAGATGTCTAAGCTAGAGGAGGCGATTCCATTAAATGAAATTTGCATACGGCACAGTGGTGAGACTTTAGACATGAATTGAATATAAAAAAGAGTAAAATATCTGGTAACGCGACAAGGAACATGAAAATCGACAGAATTCAGAAGTTGGTTAGCATCCGTCCAACCATTTACCACCCTGTGCAAAAAAATCATATCACGCTCGAATCTTCTATTTGACAAAGTCTTAAATAAAACGCTCTTAACAGGGAATTCATAATCATAATAAAAGCGACAACGAAAGTGTCTATCATATAAAATGCGTATCATTCTTCTTTGCACTGATTCAATGCAGAAAGACTGTGTACGTGTTAGAGAATTCCAAACAACAAAGACAAATTCAAGCCGTGAACGAACTAAAGAACAAAATAAACAAATCATACAAGCAGGGTGTTTGAACTTTTTAAATATACGAGATATGATACCAAGAGTTTCCATGGCACGGCCAACAATAAAAGAAACATGAGCATTGAATGACAAAGCGCTTACAAGGCAGACACCGAGAGCTTTCATCACAGTCACGCGTTCGATTGGAGTTCCTCCCAAAGAGTAAGTGAAATGCATAACAGTGTGTCGTCTGCTCAATGAGAGAACCTTTGTTTTGGTAGGATTTGGGAGCAAATTGTTCGCCAAAGACCATTGCAGTATGTTATTCACTTCGTGCTGAAGAGCATTACAATCAAGAGGAGTGGCAACGCGCATAAAAATCTTAATATCATCCGCAAACAGTAGAAGTTTAGCTTTTTTGACACATGAGGCTATATCATACCAGACTCTGCTGCGTCGCGCGATGACAGCGCAGCAGAGGTTGGTTGCACTATCTCGCCACGGGGCGCTGTGCCGCCTGGGCCGAAATGCGCTCCGATAGCAAACCGAAACTTAAAACCCCTCTGAATTTGTGCGATTTTTCAGAAAGCCGTAAAATGCTTCGCGTGACTTCTATCGTTCTGCAATTTGTTTATTTTGTGTTCTTCGGTGATGCTCCGCAATTTTCTAATTTAAACCATGCCCTTAAACACAATATTAAAAAAGTTAATTGCGCAAAAATAATTAACAACTTAATTATCCCCGACTTTAATAATTTTCCTAAATGGGTTCTAGCCCCGGACCAAAACGCCACACGCCTTTTTTCGTTGCGATGAGAAGTTTTCGCAGGAGCGATTTGGCCTGCGTTCTCTGAAACACCCTATATATATATATATATATATATATATATATATATATATATATATATATATATATATATATATATATAGTTGTTGTTTTAGGTAAGTCTCGCTATTTACTTCAGTTTCATTTTCGGCTATTGGGAACAGAAATTTTAATCGGAAATTTTCCCGACTCGCCAGCCCCATGTTTAACACCTTTTTTTTTAATTCTGTGAGCTTTCTTTCCTCCCATATCTTCCGAGAACGAAACTAGCCGCCCTGTTTTGCATTTCTTCCCTGCTTATTTGATAACGATTTTTGGACTGGGTACCAGGCGGCACATGCGTACTCTACAGTGGGTCTAACATATGTCAAATAAGGAGTTGTTTTTAAGTTTGGTTGTGAATATTTTAAGCTACGCTGAATGAAATTCACTGCCGTGCCAGCCTTTAGTATTACTTCTTCCATATGAGCATTCCACGAAAAGTCAGATGACAACGTCACACTTAAATGCTTGTATGCAAGCTCCTTAGTTACTGGAGAATTATTTAGAAAATACTGGGATTCGCTATTTTCTTTTTGAAACTAACATGAACACTCTTCTTATGATTTAAATCAATTTTCCACATTGAGCACCAACTATGGATACGATCTGGGTCCACTTGCGATCGAGCGGCATCATCTGAACTTTCAACTTGCTTGTACATACCACGATCATCGGCAAAGAACCGAATACAAGAGGACATTCTAAAAGGGATATCACTGACATGAATTAAAAAAAAAGAGGATACAATACAGAGCCCGGTGCAACTCCTGATGCTACATCAACGTAATCCTACACATTATAATACAACGTAATACTACACATTGGCGACGCTGAAGCAAATAATTTTCAATCAATCTAAGTGCAGTCGAATCTATGTTTAACATTATCAGTTTATTAAAAAGAAGAGGGTAAGAAACTGTTATACAGACTATATTGCCTCCCTGGGTCAACATCAAAGGCTAGGCCTGGGTAAAATTCAACAAGCTGCGAGTACAAAAAAAAAAAACCCTTACGAAAACCGTGTTGCGCCTTATTCTATAAGTTGTTTGTTATCAAATAGCCGAGTATCTCTGAATATTACTATACTCGATGATTTTGCAGGAGATGGATGTTAATGAAATTGGCCTATAATTTACACAATTTTTATGCGCCTTTATGAATAGGGACGACGTGAGCGATCTTTTCCTCATTAGGCAAAAAGAGCGTGTCCAGTGTCTTAGAATAAATTAAATAAAGGTAGACCGAAACTGGATAAGCACAGCGCTTTAGTATGCGCGGGGAAATGCCATGCGGCCGTGTTGCCTTCGTTTCATCTATGCTCTTTAACACCGCCTCAATACCAGTCATGCTTAGTCCGACTGCCTGCATTAATTTACCCTTGCTAAGAATAGGTAGATCAACCTAGCTGTCCTTGGGCAAAAATACAGATTGCAAGATGTTATTTAAGCACGTTGTTTTTTCGGCATCATTAGAAATTGTGTGATGATTAAAATAATTTCACTGATTCCGACTCTGTCTGATCCACATCCTTTTAAGCACTTCCAGAAAAGTTTAAAGTTGGTTTTTATTCTGTCTTTAAGTTCATTAAAATTGTCTTTCTTCGCAGTATTTATGCTTCATTTGTATTCACCTGTAAGCTCAGCCAGCTTATCATGTTGGTTATTTATTTTTGTTTGTTTCTTTTTCAATTTAACAGATGCGCGCCTTTGCTTTTTTGTTATCTTGAGAATACTCACGGTTCCCTTCGTTTATTGAGCTTTTCAGAATCTATACTAGGAACATACTTGTCCGTAAGGTCATGCGGTTTTTTCTTAAAAGTAATCCATAATTGGTGAGCATTATATTCAACGGAAAGGCACTCAAAAGCAGGCAGGTGGTTTCGAAGCTCTTGAGAAATACCAGAGCAATCACACTTCTCAAAGAAAAGAAATCTCCTCGATGCACATGACTTTGCGCGGTTGAATTCAGTTTTGATGTTTGCTATAACAGCGTGATGATCACTAACACCTGGGATAATGTTAATGGTGCTGACGAGGTAGGCAGAGCTACGAAGCAAGACGTCTAAAATGCTATTATTTCTTGTTGGCTCATTCACATACTGCAGGAGTCCAAACATACCAGCAATGTTTGTTTTAGTTTTTTTTTCAAGGTTTATTTGGTTTTTACTTAAAATTGGGTCTCTGTTTTCACACATTCAAAGAGCCGAAGGCTGCTCGAAGTTCGCAGTTTGGCCACCCTCGTTTCAAAAATTAACCATGCAAATGTTCACAAAGTAAAGTCACATTTTTTATAGCTTTGGTATCTTTCCTCCGAAATGCGTCTTCGTCTAATAAGACCGTCCCGCAGATTTGCAGTATCCTACACTGTCGCTTCGAAGAATCAGAGTGTAATAGTGTGAACGCCGGCTAGAACTTGTGCGAGAAGGATTAAGGAAGGCGAGAAGGAAAAGGAAGTTGGAAACGGGAAGCCAGACAGCAAGACCGCGGTGCTGTCATTTCTATGTCACCTTTTGGGGGCCAGCTCCGGGCACAAATCGGATATGCTGCATCGGCCCAGCTCGCGTTTGGCCGACCCACACTGGGACTTCAGTTCAATCATTGAGAGCATATGTCCCAGCCGAGCGCTGACACAACGCTAGTGTCCGCTTTCTGGCTTGCACTGGCCTCCGCTGGGTGACGTAGTAAATATGGTGCTACGGCCTTATAGTATCTCTCGTGCTCTGCCATGTACTCTTGCACAAACCGTTCGCATCTGCAGGCGCTTCACCTCTCGCGACCCCTCCGCGCGTGCAGTGCCCACACCTGGTGTGGGCGAACGCCGGCTTTTTTGTAAGAAGTCCGTTGGCGTATACGGAAAATCAATACCTCTAGCGCCAATACGACTGCGGCCGCTCCGCAACATATGTAGTATAACCGAAGGAACTTTCTGAAATCATGAGGTACCGGGGAAACCTCTACGTCACCAAAGCGGGAACAGTTCCAATCGAATACCTTGTCGCAATCGGATTGCAAATGTGTTTCGAAAATTCTCGTCACCAGTCGGCCGTAAATGGCTCGTAGAGGGAAATCCTTTCGCACGGGAGTGCTCAAGTAGAGCGTGTAGATCGTTTCTTTCCCAACAGTCACCATGTTGCCCAACAATGCCCGTGTACATCCCTCGAAATCTATCGAGAGAAACACGTGGCTTCCTCTGACAACCTTATCTCTGCAGCCCTTGTAGGTGTCGCTTACGGTAGAATACTTGTTGGGCGATCGTCGCGTGGGCGGCCGCCATGGCGCCGATGAGGCCCTGCGTGTCGCCTGATTGCAGTTGACGGCCTAATAAGGTGCCTCTCATCACACAGGGCAGCACTTTCCCTGAGGCGAGCTTGGGGTAGAGCTTGTCTATGGTGTCGTCGGCGTCCCAGTCATATCCGGAACTCAGGCTAGAGGTCAACAGGCTCTGCAAGTAAGTGGCCAGCGAGAATACGCCGACCATCCAGCAGAAGAACACGATGCGTCCAGCCAGAACGCGTTCGAACCGTTGCGGTATGGGATATGAGAAGAGCATTGCCGTTGAGACGAAAACCAAAGCCACTTCTTGAATTCCATTGACGGGCTGCCTTCCCGTGCAGTAGTTGATGAGACAGAAGATGAGTGCGCAGGCCACTATCGAGAGGAACAAAATGGCGAAGAAGCTAGTCGGTGCTTCTCGCAGAAACTCATCTGACCTGCTTGAGACCTTACGTACCGTGTAGAATACGGCCCTTGAGTGGTACAAAATGCCGGGAAAGTGGACCAACCGCCAGCGGTGTAGGTCGCACGCAGTAGCATCGACCAAAATGTCTATTCTGCGCTTTCTGACGTCTGTAATCCCCTGCTTGGGGTTCACAATGATTGTTCTGTATTTGACACCAAGCCACTCGAGACATTTTACTACAATGTTATTTTTCGGGATGGAGCAACCAAGTCTGACACAACCAAGCACGAAGCTTTGGTTCCGGAGCAGCTGCCAGGTTTGGGCAGCGGAGGAGCTTGGCTCCCGTACGGCTGATGCTTTATTCAGGTTGATGTAGCTGCTGCCGGTGCAGTTCCACACTAAGCCCTGTAAAATGCTGAGGCTGTCTACATTTGCGGGTAGGTAATAAATGGATTGGCTTGAAATTTCATGGGCCCGAACGCTAGATAAATGCTTTGTCTCAGAAAGAATAAACCAACAGGAGAAAAGGTCGTCGGAAGAGAGCAAGCTCGAAAGGCTACCGTTCCATATGGACTCAGGAATAACAGCCACCCTCTTTCTGTTGTCCACAGTGCTGTCACGGAGGTACTTCAGGTAAACTGACCAGGAGCCGCACCAGTACCTTGCTCTGAGGAGGGTTCCAATTCTGCGCCCGAAGAGGAAGTTGTCCATGTTTCCACTGGCGCAGAGAATGTCTACGTATGTGTCACTCGGAAGCACGAGATGCACACCGTCTTGTCTGGAGCCCAGTGCTGCAACAGTCACAGGGTGAACGAACAAGACGAAGACGAGAGATGTGAACATCTTCAACATGCGTCTGGTTAGCCGAGAATCTCCCCAAAGTGCACGACGGAGACGTGTAATCCAAGTGAAAGCCTCGCTCTTCTTTCACATCTGTGTTTAGTTTTTGGATGTCAGGGGGAAGTCATCTAACGCGTTGAAAATAAATACTGCCATGAATGGAGAGGGCAATATTTTTCCCCTGTGAATAAAAGAATGCCTCATTGATTTTTTGCTGTTTCTTTTTTTTTTGGCAGCAGTTTTTTTTATTTATGAATGTCTCCGAACAATCACATGACGTCTTGGAGATTCCAGACAGGATCTTTCAATATTTTCTATATGTACAGAGCAAATAAAAAATGGGCAGGGAACGTACAATGAAAAGGCATTTCAGAAAATGAGGCCCGAACACGAAAAAAAACGAATACTAAAATGCTTTTTTTATATTACGGCTTTTTGATTTGAACGCTTGCCCCTGCCAGTGAATGGTGTCTGATTTTAATTCGAATGGATGTATTACTAAAAAGTCGTGAAAGGCACTGTCAAGAATTTCGGCAAACTTTTTTTTATTTATGTTGTTTTGTGAGAGTGCGAAGCACTGTTGTTCTTTTGTGGGTGGCCTCGCTAAGCTTAATCAAATACGATATGGCTTCGCCAATACTGGAAACTCCTCCGAAAGCCTATGGGAGCGGCGGCGAACGTGACAGTGGCGCCTCTAGCGGACTCGGAGTCTACGGAAGCAGACGACGCAATGGAAAAGTATAGGCTCTGCGACGTCCTCGAGCTTTGCGAACCCCGTTTCTTCACCCCAACAGCAGACACAATTCATTACGGTCAGTCCGCTTGCAAAGCGGAATCCACTGATCGCAACTGCAATGACAATCAAATAACAACGCGCGCAGAAACAAAGATAGAGCCATTTATTTAGAGGACTTAAAAATCAACTCAGGGGCGTCACACGCTTTTGAAGCGCATCTGGGAAACGAAAACGAGGCGTTTAGCTACTCGAACTATGTCGTAAGAGGTTACTGGTTATACGTTACAAACTGCGTTGTCACAATTTCTTACCTGAATAGGTGATTATTAAAACGTGCGCAAACAACATTTTAAAATTACCAGAGCAAGCGGACATGCCTCTGCAGCATTACAAAAACAAAAAGTAGCAAGAAAAATTACCGTGCAAAACACTTTGTGAACTTTGCAGAAAAGATGGGGTCCCTATCCCAGATGAAAATAAAAAGAAATGGGGAACAGTCGCGAACAACGGCGAATGAAACAAAGAAGTTAGCAGGCGATACAAAGATACAAATCACCCAGCAAAGACCTCCTTTAAGGACGACGATCGCACGGAGCGTCGGTCGGAGCATTGAAAATTAGCAGGTGGTGCTCGCCATTGGTGTTGAGTCCGCAACATACAAAGCGGAAGCAGCACGACGAAACTATATAAAAGAAAAGAGCATCACTTTTTTTTAGCTGCACGTTACACGTTTGTTTATTTGCTTTCGCGGCGTTGGTGGGAACTAAGAACAAAACAGAAGAAAGGAATAACGTAGTCCAGCTCACACTGCCCGGTAAATAAGAGCCGCACGCTGCAATCTGTTTCGTGCTAGCAGTGTGTGAACTTTTCTTGCTTTCGCATTTCTCTTCCCAGTGATTTTGGCAGGTTGTTTGTTTGCTCGCTTGGCACAGCAGTTCAAAAGTACATTCAAGTACTTGTTGACGTACATGTCCAGGCGATCCTTGCAACTGTGCCTTTGTTTTGCGTGTGGATCAGTGGTTTCAAGTGTGTTTTCAGCTTAACTCTTGTTTGGTGAAATAATCGTCTGTTGAGGCGTCAGTGGCGATTTTGAAGCCGGACTTGGATAGCTCTTCGAGTTTAATTTAAAGTAACTTAATTACTCATGTTTGTTCGGTCTTCGGGAAGCGATAGAAGGATTTTCCATTACATCACAAAAACTTGTTTTTGCAGTGGAGATGGCAGGCACATGGCATACCTGCCATTTTCAAGTATGCGCTGCTGTATGCCCGAAGGCGGCCGGTTGATCAACCGTCGATGACCCATAGCAAACGTGACCGCGTACTCAAATAAGATTCGAATAGAAATGTATAACGAGCTTACGCTTTTTAATATGTTTATTATGTATCAAAAAGTACATATGAAAATTTCGGATTAGAAACTCAATCGAAGGTGAACATAGGAGAATATCACAGTAAAAAAAAACAAAAAAGCATTGCGGTGGTTTGCTCGGCTATGCCAGGATATACGTAGCGTGAGCTTATGCGCACAAAATGAGAGGCGCTATCAAGCGGCTCCGCTGCAGCGTCAGACTTTGCTACTGCGCAACGGAGGCGGACAGCGGGCACGCGGCGGCGCCAGTGCGTCTGCCGCGGCTATGACGTCACTCCTCTGGAATGTACAGACCGGCGAGGCGCGCCCGGTGGCGGCGGAGCGCGCGGCGGCTCCGGCTCCGGTGCGCCAGCTGTGCGCCGTGTAACGTCACTGCTCCTCGCGCATGCGCACACCGGCGCGGCGCGCGCGGCGGCGGCGGAATGCGCGGCGGCGGCGTCTCCGGCGCGCCAGCTGTGCGCCGTGTGAGGTCACTGCTCCTCGCGCTTGCGCAGCACGGAGCACGGCTCATTATGCGAGCCACGCGAAACAGCTCAACCTCGGCCAGTGTAGCTCACGCTACAAAAAGAATAATAACGAAGTTGCAGGCGGCCCTCTAAATGTCCGGGAATAGCGTAGCAGACAAACCGGTGGTAGTAAGCGTCGAAGAGAAGGAAAGAAAGTAAAAACTAAGCCGAACAAGACAAAGCAAAATACACGATGGTTCGACCGTCAAGTAAACACAACGAAGAAAAAGGAAACAAAAACATAAACGCAGGAGGAAGAAAGACTAAGGCGGCGTAGCTTCGCCTCAAGCATAAAAAGAAAGTAGACTTTGAAAAATGGGAAATGGAAACAACCGTTTAACGGGTGCTTTTTCTCTTCTTCTTTTTTTTTTGTAACTCCGCTTTTATTAGTTTCAGTAATAGCGTCAAATTTGTATGTGCACAATCGACTTCTTCCAGAGAATACTGACATCGCAATAACGTACGTGGTTCGAAATTGCCTTTTGCTCCCTCATCCGGAGACGATTGGGATTAGCCAGCTTGCCTATACGACCAAACGTACATTCATAAGAAATTGGAATCGCCACAACAAAACGAATTGATCGATAAGAAAAGTTTAAACGTAGCTACGTTCTAAAATTGTATTACATTGCCCTTTTTCAAGAAGCAGGGCGAAGGTATATTTGTGTTTTGCATGGCTTACGTAAGTTCTGACAGAGTGTTTTCTTCAGGAGAGCCCGAAAATTGCACCCTACAAGCTGTAACATCTTTCCCACGCGAAGAAAATGTCCTTGACTCATGAGGTGGGACCTGTTTTTTAACATTCAAAGCAGCGAATACCCGTGACAATTTTTTCCATTGGTCACCTCGCACGGAGATAGGCAAAACTAATGCGTTGTGGAGAATTCGTCTGCTAGCGGAGACTCCGAGCTCGCCAGGGGCGCTGGGATCGCTTTTCGCCCGATATCTGCAGGAGTTGCCAGTATTGGCTTCTATGGTATTTGGCTTAATGCTCGTTACCACATTTGCGACTTCTCGGGACCGGGCGTCCTGAGCGAGCGGAGAAGCGAGAGAAGAGCGAGCAAAGAGCGACCAAAGAGCGAAAAAAGAGAAAAGTAGTGTGACGTCACGGCGACGTCAAATATGTTGATAACCCAACCCGTCCATTAGGACAGGTACAGCCAATGGCGTCACGAGGATCAGCGGCACCCGGGGCGGTAGCCCGCCGCGACACCCCCCCCCCCGCACTCTCGCGTGGCCCTAGCGACTCCCCCCTCTTCCCCCCCCCCCCTCCCGCTATCGCGGCCCGCCGCGGCACCCCCTGAGCGCTGCTCCCGGGGCGGTCCGCCCCCCCCCCTTGTGACGTTACTGGCTACAGCAGTCAACATCGCTTCTCGGCCTTTTGGCCAAGATCAAGTGTACATCAAG